>CM053032.1:216679234-216809711 GCA_028564925.1 Lithobates sylvaticus | reverse complement strand
TTCTTCTACATATTTTTGGTAAAAAAAAAATGCAATAAGCGATTATTGATTGGTTTGCCCAAAAGTTATAGCTTTTACAAAATAGGGGATAGTTTTATAGCATTTTTATTAATAATTTTTTTCTTACTAGTAATGGCGGCGATCAGCGATTTTTATTGTGACTGCGACATTATGGCGGACACATCGGACACAATTTCGGGTCCATTGTCATTTATACAGCAATCAGTGCTATACAAATGCACTGATTCCTGTGTAAATGACACTGGTAGTAAAGGGGTTAACCACTAGGTGGCAGTGTAGGGGTTAAGTGTGTTCTAGGGGCGTGTTGCTAACTGTGGGGGGCGTGGCTGTGTCGTGGACATCACTAATCTCTGCTCCAATCACAGGGAGCAGAGATCAGTGTCATTGTTGCTAGGCAGAATGGGGAGGTGCTTGTTTACTTACGTTCTTCCTCCCCGTGAGACGATCGTGGGTTTTCTGGACTCTACACCAGCTCTGGGAAATAACATTCCGCTGGTAAGTTTGAGGGGGGAAATCACAGCAGAAGAGGTAGTCAAAGCTATAGACGGTCTGGGTATTAAGAAAACACCTGGGCCAGATGGATTGATGTTGAATTTTATAAGACTTTCAAATCCAGCTTGGTATCTTATCTTGAGGAGGTATTTAATGGCTGTCTGCAAGAGGGTTCGCTCCCTCCCTCCATGAGACAATCTGCTGTGATTCTGTTGTCAAAAGGCCAAGATCCCTCGATGATTGAGAATTGACACCCCACTAGCCTTCTCAATATCCATAGGAAAGATTATGACAAAGATTTGTAAGCGCCATAACCCCCTGTGGGGCAGCAATAGAATTCTGGGCTTACCGATTACCTCCTCCTTGCAGCTCGTCGTTCTTGTCTAGGGGTTCCCAGGGTTGATACCCAGTAATTGCAGAGACTGACACCTGTATTCCTGGTTAGGTTTTTTATTTGCGTAAAACAGAACAGTCTCTCAGTTAGGAATAGAGGGTATGGGTGTTAAAGCTCAGGCACTTTAGAACTGCTGACATTCAGTAAATGTCTCTCTCCAAATGTTCCAGGGAGTAGCCACTCGCAACTGGACAACTTGACTGTTGGGTAAATCCTTGCTTGTAGATTTAGCAGCCAACAAGTGATTCGGAGATGGGCAAAGTCTATGCCACAGACTTGGTTGTGAAACTTAAGTAAACTTGCAAAAGTCTCTCTCAGAAACTTGAGTTGTAACTGAAGGATAGGTTAGGAACTTTTCTTACAGCACCTGTATCTTGCAGCCGACCAGGCGATACCGGAACCAATGCGGATTCCAATTAGTGTCCATACAGCTCAGCTTCCAGGCTCTTACCGAGCAGCCAGCCTCGTGCGTGGCCCTCCTACGGAGAGTCCTCCCCTGGTCGCATGTAGAGTTGCTGGGCATCTCCAATCCTGAAATGGCACCGGAACACTTCAGAATCCTCCCTCAGTTTCTGCGCCTCGAATTAGCCAGTTCCGAGGCTCAGAAACGGATGGATCCCCACCCCAAAGCATGAAGGCCTCTGGGGCTGGTCAGGAGTACCATGGCCCCGGAGTCAGCGGACACTCCTGGACCGGGACCCCTCACAGGGCTGGTCGGGTCCATAACCAGGAACGTAACTCTCCTGCGAACTCTCTCACCACATGACTTCAGCACCTTAAGTACCCCTTCCCGGAATACACAGCGGGGCCAGACGCGCCCACTGATTGGCTCCGGGGAGACATTGGTACCCAATGCGTCCAACCAGACTGCGTTCTCAGCCTGTCACAGGTGCTCACCTCACCTATGACCAGGCAGAACCTTAATACAGCCCAATCAAACTGATGCCAAAGTATAGCCTAGAATAATTAACCCCAAAACTCAGTTGCAGTTTTGGGCAAAAACTAAATTTACACATAGCGGGACACTTTGAAAAAAGTGTCGGCGCTACAGATAATTTTCTCGTCAGCAGCACTGTTCGGTCCAAAGCAGGACCACTTTTTCAGTGTAGTTAGCTGTTTGGGAGGCTCTGGAACGTTGCAGGGCTGACAAGTATGCCCCGGAGGGTGGGTTTATTGAATGGCTTAAGACTTTATACAGAGGGTCAGAGAACTTCATGCTTGTTAACGGTTGTGTTGGACAGCTCTTCAGGGTTGGATCGGGGGTCACCAGGGGTGTCCGCTGAGCCCTTTGCTATACATGTTCGCAATCGACCTCTTCGTCAGAAGGCTAGAGAGTGGACCGTTTTGCGGGGTGCCTGTGGGCATTACTGGTGAGCCGCCCTTGAGGGTTATAGCCTATGCTTATGACGTTAGTCTTTATCTCTGGGACAGAGGAGGCGCAGGAGGTGGTCTCAGTGATAGAGCAGTATTCCGAGGCATCAGGCTCCAAGGTCAACCGTGATAAAAGTGAAGTTTTTTGGATAAGCGAGGGAGGTGAGAGCTTTGCACTTCCGAACACCTTTCCCGGGGCCTCAGCAGAAAGTCAAAGTATTAGGCATTGTGTTTGGCCCTAGTTATTACAGTAAGTAAAATTGCGAAGCCAGGCTGAATGATGCTGATGTCAAGGTGAAATGCTGGAAGGGGTGGTAGCTCTCCTTGAGGGAAAGGGTGGACTTGATTAAGACCTACCTGATTCCTACCTTTCTGTATACCAGCTTTGTTTGCATCTTGCCAGAGTCCTGTTATACCAGGATTTATATTTGCTTTTTCCAATTATTATGGGGGAACAGGCTGAATCTTGTGAAGCGGAATGTGACTTGCCTATTTAGGCGGAAGGGTGGCCTAGGGATGGTCAACCCGGTAGTGTTCTTCTCTCTGATGTTTTTAAAACATAGTTTTTGTAACAAGCTAGCAGAGAGACCACCTGGATGGGTAGGCATTTTCTGATATGATGTAGACCTTTTCTGGGCTGCTGTGAGAGTGGCAGGCCAGTGAAAAGTTTAAGGTTCAAGCATGGTAAGATCTCGACTTATGTTCCCCCGTGCCTGAAAATTCTTAGACGGTGGCATGTGACTGTGGAGGATATCAGGTTCCTCTCTAGGAGACTCATGAGTGAGAAGATTGTGGGCAGTGTTGGTCATCTTACTTTAAAAAAGTAATTAGTTAAGTTACAAATTACTTCTCCCAAAAAGTAATTGCGTTAGTAACTCAGTTACTACATTGGAAAAGTAATTAGTTACGCAGCAAAGTAACTGACTTTTTAAAAAAATATTCTATACATGTAACTAAGGGGTGGGTCTAGTATTACTGTAACCAAGGGGCGCATTTATTATTATTGTTATATATCGTGTAACCAAGGGGCTGCTCTATTATTACTCTAACCAAGGGGCAGATCTGTTATAGCGTGTAAGCAAGGGGCGGGTCTATTATTATTATATCGTGTAAGGGGCGGATGGCTACAGAAGAGGGCGAATGTTAAATTAATGGCAGAGCTCGATATATAACAATAATAATAAATGCGCCCCTTGGTTACAGTAATACTAGACCTGCCCCTTACTTACACGATAGACGCCCCTTGCAGAGTAGCACGAGCATCAGGAGCGTGCGGCATCGCCCCGTACAATTACATGTTAACTGCACCTGTGTGGTGTAGAGTTCACTCAGAGCTGTTTAGGTTCGGCAATTTTCGGAAGCTCCGTAGTCCTTCGTCCTTCGCAGTGCAGGGGGTCCTTATCCGGCGGGGGAACTTTTTCGCCAGGACACCGGAATTACACTACTGCCATCTAGTGGCGGTGTAATTGGGGTAACTAAGCCAAAGTAATGGGAACTGAGTTACCATGAGGGGAAAAGTAATCAGTTAGATTACTCGTTACCCTCTAAAGTAACTGCGTTACGTAACTCAGTTTATTTTAACTCAGTTACTTACATCACTGATTGTGGGTACTGTCTTTAATGCGCCACTGGCCTTAAGGGATTGCCCAGGTCATATTATGAGGGATGGTTTACGTTTGATAAATTCTGAGCCGATTCCCTTGAAATTTAGGCACCAGGCCTGGCTCACTTTCCACGGCCATGTGAGGGGGAATGTGAAGTGCCGCTCTTTGGACAATCATGGTTGCCCAAGGGTGAAGTGGAAACCATGGACCACTTCTTGCTTCAGTGCCCTTTCAATGTAGAAGTCTATAAAAAGGTGGGGAGGGCTCTGAATATTCCTTTCTTGCCTAGCGTGTCTTATGCTGAGTTGGTGTATGGAGCATTGCAGTACCACAAGGGATTTGATTTGGACACTCTTTTTCTAGTCAGCTTAGTAGTCCGATATTACACCTGGAATGCGTGGTGTCAGGTATCCCTTCGGCAGAAAGTCCTCCCTGTTCCGGTGGTGGTGTGTGAGACTCTTGGTGAGGTTGGGAAAATGTGTATTCTTGAGAAAGACAGATGGCAGCAAAGGGTCTGAATAAAGGCGTGGAGGAATATCAGGCCCATAGCTGCTGTTTGTTGACCTCTGGGTGTTGGGTTATTTCCCTGTTTTCTCTCTGGACACTCCCTTAGATTTTGAAGAATAAACATCATTTTGAAGTAAGGCTACGCACACATGATAACTATGTTTCTTGGTCTGAATGTTAATAAAGTTTGAGTAATGTTGTGTATTATGTTGAAGATGTCTGTGCTATTTTAGTGAATATATATATATATATATATATATATATATATATATATATATATATATATATATATATATAGTATAATATAATACAGTGGTATTGCTCTTGGTTGGAAAAAGAAAAACAACCTTTTGTTCATATATTATAGGTTGAAGTAAGCCTTTATTATTATGTTTAGTCGTGTATGCAATATGTTACAGTGGTGTGAAAAAGTGTTTGCCCCCTTCCTCATTTCCTGTTCCTTTGCATGTTTGTCACACTTAAGTGTTTCGGAACATCAAACCAATTTAAACAATAGTCAAGGACAACACAAGTAAACACAAAATGCAATTTGTAAATTAAGGTGTTTATTATTAAAGGTGAAAAAAAATCCAAACCATCATGGCCCTGTGTGAAAAAGTGATTGCCCCCCTTGTTAAAACATACTATAACTGTGGTTGTCCACACCTGAGTTCAATTTCTCTAGCCACACCCAGGCCTGATTATTGCCACACCTGTTCACAATCAAGGCATCATTTAAATAGGAGCTGCTTGACACAGTAAGGTCCACCAGAAGATCCTTAAAAGCTACACATCATGCCGAGACCCAAAGAAATTCAGGAACAATTGAGAAAGAAAGTAATTGAGATCTATCAGTCTGGAAAGGGTTATAAAGCCATTTCCAAAGCTTTGGGAATCCAGCGAACCACAGTGAGAGCCATTATCCACAAATGGCGAAGACATGGAACAGTGGTGAACCTTCCCAGGAGTGGCCGGCCGCCCAAAATTACCCCAAGAGCGCAGCGACGACTCATCCAAGAGGTCACAAAAGACCCCACAACAACGTCCAAGGAACTGCAGGCCTCACTTGCCTCAGTTAAGGTCAGCGTTCATGCCTCCACCATCAGGAAAAGACTGGGCAAAAATGGCCTGCATGGCAGAGTTCCAAGGAGAAAACCACTGCTGAGCAAAAAGAACATCAAAGCTCGTCTCAATTTCTCCACAACACATCTTGATGATCCCCAAGACTTTTGGGACAACATTCTGTGGACCGATGAGACAAAAGTGGAACTCTTTGGAAGGTGTGTGTCCAAGTATATCTGGCGTAGAAGGAACACTGCATTTCAGAAAAAGAACATTATACCAACAGTAAAATATGGTGGTGGTAGTGTGATGGTCTGGGGCTGTTTTGCTGCTTCAGGACCTGGAAGACTTGCCGTGATAAAAGGAACTATGAATTCTGCTGTCTACCAAGAGATCCTGAAGGAGAATGTCCGACCATCTGTTCGTGTACTCAAGCTGAAACGAACTTGGGTTCTGCAGCAGGACAATGATCCTAAACACACCAGCAAGTCCACCACCGAATGGCTGAAGAAAAACAAAATGAAGACTTTGGAGTGGCCTAGCCAAAGTCCAGACCTGAATCCTATTGAGATGTTGTGGTATGACCTTAAAAAGGCCGTTCATGCTCGAAAACCCTCTAATGTAACTGAATTAGGACAATTCTGCAAAGATGAGTGGGGCAAAATTCCTCCAGGATGCTGTAAAAGCCTCATTGCACGTTATCGCAAACGCTTGGTTGCAGTTGTTGCTGCTAAGGGTGGCCCAACCAGTTATTAGGTTTAGGGGGCAATCACTTTTTCACACAGGGCCATGATGGTTTGGATTTTTTTTCACCTTTAATAATAAACACCTTCATTTACAAATTGCATTTTGTGTTTACTTGTGTTGTCCTTGACTATTGTTTAAATTGGTTTGATGTTCCGAAACACTTAAGTGTGACAAACATGCAAAGGAACAGGAAAGGAGGAAGGGGCAAACACTTTTTCACACCACTGTATGTATACATAAAAAAGTTGAGGTGTTTGAAGGATTCTCAAAATAAACATGGCATAAACATCTCAGCAGAGTGTATGATGCCATAAACTCATATGAGCACGCTTTTACAGCCACCCGCTATAGAACATTTGTTAAAACGATAGATAAAGATATCCATTAACATTACCAATACTTTTGGTAATATAGTGTGTGTGTATTTATTTATATATATATATATATATATATATATATATATATATATATATATATATATATATATATATATATATATATATATATATAATTAGGGCTGTTACTGATTACAATTTTTGTGTTCAATTAACCGTTTTTTTTTTTTTTTTAATCGACTAATTTTGATTAATTATAACGCACATACAGATCCAACTACTTTTAGCTGATCTCCTTGCATTGCAACTCTGCATTAGTCAGTGGTAAATGTGGTATACACTATATACAATCACCCGACACTAGTTAGTTTCTACAATCCATGACTTAACTTCACAGTTCACACAATTACGTTTTAAATTCAAACTGTAGCACTGACGTAAGTAATTTTTTTTTTTCCACAGTAGTGTGACAATCCCTCCACCTCCGGTCTAACTAATCACTCTCACCTTATGGCATGGACCCCTGTGCAAACAGGTGGTCATGAAAGTGGGTATCAAAAGGGTTAACACGGACCATAAACTTCTCTCACGTCTCCTTAGATCTCAGCAAGGATGCCAGGTCATGGGTAGAAAGAAGTGCTCACCGCTTAAGTATAAGATTTAATTTTTGTGTTCAAACACAAACTATCAAAAAAAATGTATCGATTAATCGAGGAATTCATCTTTAATTTCCACAGCCCTAATTATATATATATATTTTGAGGTGGCTACACCAAAAAGGTCCTGTTACAATTTTTTAATGTTTTCATTTCCCAGCCATAGTATACAGTATTTGTTGGAAACATACTATAATTGTTTTAACCACTTTACGACCAGCGCACAATGATGTACGTCCCTTTTTTGAAGAGGGATATCTCAGTAACGGCAGCAGCTGCTGCCACAACCGAGATATCCATCTCTTCAGGCGTCGGTCTTATTTACCATAGTGGTGGTCTCCGCGGCGGATTCACCGCGAGATCACCGTTATCGGCGGCGAAAGAGGTGCCCCCACCCTTCCCGCCGCGCCCTCCGCCGCTTACCGGAGCCGCCGGTAGCAGCAGAGGCGATTGGGTCCTCTTCCTAGCTGGGTATGGAGACGAGTAAGGCCAAGATGGCCCCCACCCGTCTCTATACCATAGCAGGGCGGAAGCGACGTCAAAACGTCACTTCCGCCCATACCTCTTAAAGGCACATTTTTCAATGTCATTTTTTTCAAATGACAATTTTTTTTTTTTTTTTTGCATTTAAGTCCAAATATGAGATCTGAGGACTTTTTGACCCCAGATCTCATATTTAAGAGGTCCTGTCATGCTTTTTTTCTATTACAAGGGATGTTTACGTTCCTTGTAATAGGAATAAAAGTGACCCAATTTTTTATTTTTTTTTTTAAATAAATAAAATCAAGTAAAATAAGAAAAAAAAATAAAAAAATTAAAGCGCCCCGTCCCGACGAGCTCGCGTGCTGAAGCGAACGCATACGTGAGTAGCGCCCGCATATGAAAACGGTGGTCAAACCACACATGTGAGGTATCGCCGCGATCAGTAGAGCGAGAGCAATAATTCTAGCCATAGACCTCCTCTGTAACAAAACATGCAACCTGTAGAATATTTTAAACGTCGCCTATGGAGATTTTTGAGGGTAAAAGTTTGACGCCATTCCACGAGCCGGCGCAATTTTGAAGCGTGACATGTTGGGTATCAATTTACTTGGCATAACATTATCTTTCACCATATATAAAAAAATTGGACTGACTTTACTGGTGTCTTATTTTTTTATTCAAAAAAGTGAATTTTTTCCCCAAAAATTGCGCTTGTAAGACCGCTGCACAAATACGGTGTGAAAAAAAGTATTGCAACGACCGCCATTTTATTCTCTAAGGTGTTAGAAAAAAAAAACTATATATATATATAATGTTTGGGGGTTCTAAGTAATTTTCTAGCAATAAAACCCATGTTCATTAAACATGTAAACACCTAAAATCCA
Source organism: Lithobates sylvaticus (assembly GCA_028564925.1). NCBI lineage: Eukaryota > Metazoa > Chordata > Amphibia > Anura > Ranidae > Lithobates > Lithobates sylvaticus. Next base: position 216,801,155 of record CM053032.1, on the reverse strand, counting down.
AAACAAGGCTGGTCTTAGCCCCCGTACACACGGTCAGAAATTACGACCACAAAATCCGTCTGATTTTGATACTGGTGTTGCATACACACGGTCGGACAAAGTTGTCGGAGAATCCGATCATTCTGAATGTGGTGACGTTTGTTGCGTACGATGGAACTACGTAGAGGCTATTAGCCAATAGCTTTGGTCTCATAATTTGATCTTTGTCCGTCGGAATTTTCCACACACGATCGGAAAAAGTCCGATCGGATTTTGTTGTCGGAAAATTTGAGAGCAGGATCTCAAATTTTTCCGTCAGAAGTTCCGACAGAAAAAGTCCGGTGGAAGCCACACACGGTACGATCGGACATTTTCCGTCGGAATTTCCGACCGTGTGTACGGGGCATTAAAGTGGTTAAACCGGTAACACAGCATTACTGGCAGTGAAAACAAGTAGTCTATTATGACAGCCTGCATGTTTGCTTTAACCTTCCTGGTGATTATATCTGATTTTTGAATGTCAAAGCAGTACATTGTTTTGCATGTAAACTTGGAATTTTATATTGTAGGCCTGTAATTCTTAGGAATATGTACAAACAAGAGACCAATAGACATCCTGGGTATGATAAAGTTTGAAACTTTAATCATAAATTATAATATAATAAATAATTATAAAAATATAATAATACATTTTATTCAATAATGTAATCAAATCAAAAACACAGAAATTGGCTCAGTAGCAGAATTGTCTCTGTCTTCACTTTCAGTGTCTGATGATGAATTTCCCCACAAATCACTATCGCTCAAGTCTGCAAGTGATTCTAATTCACTATCGCTGGTTTAAAACTGCTTTTGACATAGAGGGACGCTTTTTGGATGCCATGGACGTTCTCAAGTTTCCAGGCAGAAAGAACAGTATACAGTAATACCCTGGATTGTGAGTAACGTGGTTTACGAGCGAGCGTTTAGCAATACGAGCTATTATTTTTTAAAAGTCCTGACTTGGTTTGCGAGCGTTGTCTCGCAAGACAAGCAGGATTCAAACATCTGGGGTGTGCAGTATCGTATTTGGCCAGAGGTGCGGGGGCGCCGGTGACACTCCCGAGTGTCTCCGAGTGCATCTGAGCGGCCTGAGTGTTTCTGAGTGTCTCCAGCGCCCTCCACCTCTGTCCACATGCAGTACTGCATACACTAGCAGTCACTATGGAATTAATTATCTGAGTTTCCTTTGACTTCTATGGGGAAACTCGCTTTGATATACGAGTGCTTTGCATTACAACCAATCTTCTGGAACAAATTAAGCTTGTAATCCAAGGTACCACTGTATATAATATAAAAGTGCAGACAGGGCACTGGACAAAGCACTAGGGACACTGATGTGAAATGATTTGATACACTAATGTAATCTACAGTGTATTATGTGTCTTGTACTTCTTTGAATTTGCCACCGGGCTCTGCCCCCATGCGTCGTGACACTCGCAGGGAACGGAGCCCGGAACAGTAATACATTGGGCAAAGGATCCAGTGGGAGGACATCACAGGATCCTGGGGACAAGGCATGTAAGCTGTACCAGGATACTGCGATGCAATCCCGAGTGTGGCTCGGGGTTACCGCTTTTGGTAATGAAAATTAACCCCAAGCCACACTCGGGAATACCACTAGGAAGGTTAAAGCAGAACTCTGGGATCGGCAAAAAATCCCCTATTAGTACACCCCCTACACAAAACGCTATACAGTTTATTACATTTGTGAAATTCCTTACCATTGAAGAGAAAAGTCTAATTGAATTTTCAGGAAGTCCTCTCTGTAATTTAAAAAATGCGGCATCTATTCTGCCAAGAAGGAGCTGTTAGAACAGTGATTACATCCTCTCCTCTCTCTTTACAGGAAAAGTAACTACATGTTCCATGAATCTTTGAGAATAGCAGTGACTGTGGGCGGGTACACTAGGCCTGTACATGATAAATATAAACAAGCCCACTTCAACATAAATCACGCCCCCCATTCGGCAGCCAGCCAGCCACACTACTCTAGCTTTGAGATCTTTCTAACAGCAATCAGTGCTTGTATGGTGTATGTGAGCACCATACTCGGTGATGATGCTGTGGCGCGACACCTATCACCGTTTCAGGTGTCTGAGTGCGTATGACACGCATCATGAGGTGGTTTGTGTTAAGGGATGGTCGATTGGCAAAGCGGACGAGATGTGATCTGCGGGACCACCGGATGTTGATGTTCTCTCAGGCTGAGGCTTGAGACGCTTGAGGATGTCTCAGGTCGAGGCTTGGAATGCCGCCGGTCCGTTTGATTGGCGAAAAAGAACACCACATGATCCACGGTCATCCCGGAAATGAGGTCACACTTCACCGTTCTGAATTTATTGTAAGGCTTGGAATGCAGAGGACTGCATTACCGTCTATAGCCTGTTCGTTTCCCATCCCACACAGACCAATGAGGATTTTGAGGCCTCGTTTTCTTGTTTAGATTTTTAAAGGGCGTTTTTAGTCTCTAGTGGATGTGTTGCTATCAAGGGTGTTGTGGGGGCTTGAGACGCACGCCGTCTCGGCCACTTCCGGTCTGTTATGATAGGGGCGTTCTCTTCCATTCTTAAATTAGTATAAATGTGGCAGCAATGTGGGGAGCCAAATGATGCCCCAGTTAAAGACCCCTTGTGTCGAAACGCATCGGTCTTGCACATTTGTGACTCCCACATTGCTTTTATTTAATTTTATTGTATTTTTGATCAATTTCATTGTCTATCTTGCAAATTGTTGTAAGGTATTTTTAAGTCCAATAAACTGTTATTGGCTGACCTGCACCATATGGAGCTTTTTTCTTTTTTCCCTTTTTACTCCGCATTCCGCCATCTTTGACCCTTGTCCCTCTATCCATATGTGGACGCATCTGGGATATCCTTGGCTGCTGTTTGATGGTTCTTTGTGGACTTTCATGGTCCTGCGATTTGGAGCTGCTCATCATCGCACCCTAAGTGATACCAATAGGAAGATTACAAGCCCTTTTGACCCACTGCCTTATGGTACGCGTGTCCACCTCAGCTGGTAAGAGTACCTTATCGTGTGTCTATCCTTGTCAAAGCTTGATTGGCACATTCATCGTACAATTGGGGTTATACTCCAGTCAAGTCTTTTTGGAAGGGAGGCCTTAAAGAACTTTTCCATGTATTTTACATATGGACTATTATATGCCATTGGGTCCTATTAGCATTACCAGTGTTTTCACTTCCTTTTTTTGTTATTTCACCATTTTGTGTATGGTTTTTGATCACTACTATTGTTTGTGCAATTTATCACGTTTGCATCTAATTTTCTCACTTCTCAATGGATGTCATGTTCCTATTCATGAGGTTACATGTCTGAGCGCTACACATATTTTTCCACACCGTATGTGAGCACATCCCTAGCCGCACAACAGAAAGAAAGAGCCGGAACATGCTGCTTTACATCAGTGTGTGACACAAGAAAATGTCGGCATGAGGGAAAAAAAAAAAAAAAAAAAAGCTAACTTACTAATCAATAACACAATAATGGTGGAACCCTCGAATGCATGGAAATCTCAATAAGCGTCAATATCACCACAAAACCGGTCTCTGTGATATGCAACGTCACATATAATACACATCAAGCTGAAAATAAGACATACAAAATGACTGCAAACTTTTCAGGGATGGTGGAAGCCTCTCCTACAGATATTTGGCAGTGTCAGTAAAGCAGTGGGCAGTGTCCACTGCTTATCAGTGCAGCCTCATCAGTGCCCATCAGTGCAGAATATCACTGTTGCCTTATCAGTGCCCATCGGTGCAGTTTTTCAGTGCCCATAAGTGCAGCCTAAGTGCCCATTAATGCAGTTTATAAGTGCAGCCTCATCAGTGCCACCTCAGTGCAGTTTATCAGTGCCGATAAGTGCAGCCTCATCAGTGCTGCTTTAGTGCCACTTTATCAGCACCCATAAGTGCAGTCTCATCAGTGCCGCCTCATCAGTGTCCATAAGTGTAGTTTATTAGTGCCCCCTCAGTGCAGTTTATTAGTGCCCATCAGTACAGCATATCATTGCCCATCAGTGCATCTTATCAGTGCCCCTCAGTGCAGTCTCATCTGTGACCCCTCAGTGCAGTCTCATCTGTGACCCCTCAGTGCAGCCTATCTGTGACCATCAGTGTCCATATGTGCAGCAGGGATCGTTACGAGACACTGGCTGGATGAGAGCAAAGATCTTCAGCTGTGAGAGATCTTGTATGTGAAAGGCTGATCACCGTAACGTTCCGCCTCCTGGATCGGCTTTGTGATAGACAGAACTCCAATGCCAGTCCAGGAGGCGAGACTTTACAACGATCATACAAGATCTGTCACAGCCGGAGATCTTCGCTCATGAGAGGGCGAATTTGGGACTTTGAGTGAGGCACATGAAAGAAACCGGATGTAGAAAAAAAATGTTTATTGAGTAATGATAGACATAACATGGTGTAGCCAAAATCAGTATTACAGTAAATGTTAGTAAATAGGCAGAGATAATTGCATGACCTCTAGTACAACAAGGAAAATAAAACACAGATGGATGTGTAGTATCATTTGCCAATATTGCTCCATGTACAGGATCATGTAAATACTTATTAACAATGAATAAATGTCCTCACAGATAAACTAGGGCCGGATTAACGTAGGGGCTATTGGAGCTGCCCCACCAGGCCCCTAACTTAATATAGGCCCCAGGCTGCCCAGTTTCACTGTCACCGCTATTTTCTTTCACTTGCAAACACAGAAACCCGTCTTCTGAACCCAGCACTCTGTGTATTATGCAGTCCGGAACCCAGCTGTTCCTGCACCTATTCTCTGAGAAGTAAAGCCCTGGGCCCAGCTGCTCAAAAAAGAACAGGCCGTGCATGGAAAGCAATGGGTCGACGGGGAGAAATCTCCCCTGGTCTGACCAGTCCTGCATTCCGCATGCACCACCTGGGCTGGGTGGCGGTGGGAATAATGGGCACCGGCAGGCAATCCTAATGGAAGCCTGGTATTTGGCTTCGGTAGTGTGGTGTTAATGTCTGCGTGGCTGTGCCCTTCAACCTCACCTCAAGGCGTGCCCCGCACGCCCGTTCAGGGCTATTAGGGAAGCCTGGGACGTCGGTAGCATTGGACTTGTGCTGCTGCACCCTTTCACCTCAGAGCACACACCAACGAGGGGCCCTTATGCCGCGTACACACGATCGGAAATTCCGCCAGCAAAAGTCCGATGAGAGCTTTGGGTCGGAAAATGCGACCGTGTGTATGCTCCAAGCTTGAGCGGAATTCCGTCGGAAAGACCATCCAAGATTTTTTTGACGAAAAATCCGCTCACATGTACACGGCATTAGGCTCAACAAAATCTTCAGCACCTGGCCCATGATGCTCTTAATCCAGCCCTGAGATAAAGACATATGGGAATGCCTTTCTGAAAGCTCTATGCGTTTTGGGGATTTATACCACCTCATCAGGAGCTTTATATGACAATTCTGTAGAAAAAAATTGTACAGAAAATAGATCATATATTAACCCCAACAGTAGGAAAAGTAAAGGGGGAAGGAGCATGAAAGAGAAGGAGGAGGGAAAAATGACCATCCCCCTACTTACTTGAGAACTCAACATGCCGGAGTGGGATACTGAAGGGCCAGGGAGCATCTCAGATGTCTATACCAGGAGGTAGTAAGGGCCCCCAGGACAGAGCATACCCACAGCTCCCCACCGGGACAGGGAAGCTTCATGGCTGGTGATCTCGAATAATAGCTCTGAGGTATCTGTGAAAAGGATATAACTAGAGTAAAATAAGTGGTGAATAACCATGTTGTAATGATACAAAGGGATGACAGCCGCTTGGGAGCAAGTGTAAAGAGAAAATGGTGGGTGTATGATAGCCATAGTGAAAGCAGCAAAGCTGGGTGCAAAGGAGTAGAGAAAATAGGGAAAATAAAGGCGCATATAACTTCCCAGAAAAACTGGAAAGAGAATGATTAGTTTAAAAAACTAAATAAATGTGAGATAAGAAAAAAAAATTGAAAAAAGGGAACAGAGAGTGCCTGAAAACACCACTAGATGTAGGAAGTATACATTCAAATTTGGGGTCTCTGTGACCTCAGATCGCCGTGCTACGACTCTCGAAGCTTGATTTATTTATTTATTTTTAATGTTCTCCCCTGACTGTAGGTCCCTGAGCCGGAACCATCCTGTGATGAGAGAGTGGGGGGCACGGCTGAGCCACACTTTGTGTGTCTATAGATGCACAATGGCTGGATCCTGAGAGGGCCCACAGGTGTGCTCCCATAGCAAGCGGCTTGCTATGGGGGCATACACAGAAGAGTAGGAGCCTGCACTCGTCGATGCTTCGGAACACAGGCAGAATGGCAGTCAAGGCAGATTGATGTACTATGAGTATAGAAGGCATGGACCCTGTGTTCCTGTAAAGCATGAACAATGATTGGACCGATTTGACATGTCAAATCGCATGCCAAATTGCCGGCTATAGCACCGTTCGATTTCCCAAAAGTAGTTCCTGTAATACTTTTGGCAACTGCGGGGTTCGATTTGAATAGACATCTGTGCAGAAACCCGCACAGATGTCTGTCAAATTGCCCCAACACAAAGTGGCACATAAACCCTCCCTCCATTAGTATAGACCCCCCCCAGGACAAACCCATCCCCCTCCATTAGTATAGACCCCCGACAAACCACCCCACCCCTCCATTAGTATAGACCCCCCCAGGACAAACCACTCCCCCTCCATTAGTATAGACCCCCCAGGACAAACCCCCCCCCCCCTCCATTAGTATAGGTTCAGTTTTGATATGTTTTTTGCTAGGCACAGCGCTGTACCTGTCAAAGTATAGTGCCTTAAAGAAGTATTCATACCCCTTGACATTTTCCAAATGTTGTCATTACAACCAAAAACGTAAATGTATTTTATTGGGATTTTATGTGACAGACCAACACGAAGTGGCACATAAAACCCCCCCTCCATTAGTATAGACCCCCAGGACAAACCCCCCTCCATTAGTATAGACCCCCGACAAACCACCCCACCACTCCATTAGTATAGACCCCGCAGGACAAACCACCCCCCATCCATTAGTATAGACCCCCCCAGGACAAACCCCCTCTCCATTAGTATAGACCCCAGGACAAACCCCCCCCCCCCATTAGTATAGACCCCGCAGGACAAACCCCCCTCCATTAGTATAGACCCCCGACAAACCACCCCACCACTCCATTAGTATAGACCCCGCAGGACAAACCACCCCCCCTCCATTAGTATAGACCCCCCCAGGACAAACCCCCCCTCCATTAGTATAGACCCCAGGACAAACCCCCCCCTCCATTAGTATAGACCCCGCAGGACAAACCACCCCCCTCCATTAGTATAGACCCCGCAGGACAAACCACCCCCCTCCATTAGTATAGACCCCCCAGGGCAAATCCCCCCTCTTTTAGTATAGACCCCCGACAAACCACTCCCATCCCTCCATTAAGCTAATTAAAAAAACACCCGGGCGGCAGCAGGAGAGGAGAGGACAGTGTGCAGCAGCGCCTCCCGGTGGAGAACAGAGCGTGTCAGGCTTGGGCAGCAGGCATGAGTTACACACAGGAGGAGAACTGGAACACGTTGGGCACGGACCGCCCCCCCCCCCCCCCCAGTGACATCACTGCGTGGTCCCGCACACAGAGACACAGCCGCTCCGATCTCCATCTGTTTCCGGGGGATGGGCTTTGGCAAGAAGCACAGCAGCAGCGGCGGTGACCGGCGGAGAGAGACGCCTACGGACAAGGAGAGGAGGAGGAGGAGGGAGGGGAGCATTCTGGTGATTCAGCACCCCACCTATGTGGCGCCCGGGTACACTGCACCCCGCCCAGGTTCGGCCCTGTTTCTGTGTGTTGTGGCTCTTAAAGCACTGACACCAGCTGTAGTCCACTCCTTGGGAATCACCCCCAAATTCTTGAATGGCCCTTGCTTCACAATCCTCTCAAGGCTGCTGTTTGTGCACCTTTTTCTACCACACTTTTTCCTTCCAATCAATTCTCCATTAATATGCTTGGATACAGCACTCTGTGAACAGCCAGCTTCTTTAGTACTGACCTTTTGTGACTTACCTTCCTTGTGGAGGGCGTCAATGACTGTCCTCTAGACAACTGTCAAATCAGCAGTCTCCCCTATGATTGCGTAACCTACTGAACCAGACTGAGAGACCATAAAGGTTTAGGAAACCTTTAGAGGTGTTTTGAGTTAATTAGCTGATGAGAGTGTGACACCATGGAGGTTATTTACGAAAGGCAAATCCACTTTGCACTGCAAGTGCACTTGGAAGTAAAGTCGCTGCAGATCCGAGGGGGACATGCAAGGAAAATAAAAAACAGCATTTTAGCTTGCACATGATTGGATGATAAAATTAGCAGAGCTTCCCCTCATTTCAGATCTACCCCTTAGATTTAGGATGCTTTCACAATGAGGCGCTTTGCAGGCGCTAAAGTGCTAAAAATAGCGCCTGCAAGGCGCCCTGAAAGAGCTGCTCAATGCACTCCAATGTGAAAGCCCTAAGGGACTGGAGCGGTGCGTTTGCAGGACGGTCAAAAAAGTCCTGCAAGCCGCATCTTTGGAGTGGTGTATTTACCGCTCCTAAATCGTCCCTTCCCATAGAAAACAATGTGGCAAACCCGCCTGCAAAGTGCCGCTTTGCGGGCGGTTTTAACCCTTTTTTGTCCGAATAGTGGTAAAATGATGGTAAAGCGCCGCTAAATATAGCGCCGCTTTACTGCCAGCGAGCTCAACGCCCCAGTGTGATAGTAGCCTTAGAGCGACTGCACTTTCAAGTGCACTTGCAGTGCAAAGTGGATTTGCCTTTTGTAAATAACCCCCTATGAGTCTATAATATTGAACTTCTTTTTCACAATATTCTAATTATCTGAGATACGGAATTTGGGGTTTTTACTAGCTGTAAGCAATAATCATCAAAATTAAAAGAAAGAAATGCTTGAAATATATCACTCTGTATGTAATAAAAAAAAATTTAAAAATAATATAATATATATATATATATATATATATATATATATATATATATATATATATATATATATATATATATATATATATATATATATATATATATATATATATATATATATATATCGTATTTATCGGCGTATAACACGCACCGGCGTATAACACGCACCCCAAGTTTAGGAGGGCATTTTAAGGAAAAAATGTTTTAGGAGGGAAGTTTAGGGAAAAAAAAACAACTTACATTTAAGCGTCATTTGCAGCTTGCCCAGCGTCATTGCAGCTTGCCCAGCGTCATTGCAGCCTTGCCCAGCGTCATTTGCAGCCTTGCCCAGCGTCATTTGCAGCCTTGCCCAGCGTCATTTGCAGCCTTGCCCAGCGTCAATTGCAGCCTTGCCCAGCGTCAATTGCAGCCTTGCCCAGCGTCAATTGCAGCCTTGCCCAGCGTCAATTGCAGCCTTGCCCAGCGTCATTGCAGCCTTGCCCAGCGTCATTGCAGCCTTGCCCAGCGTCATTGTAGCTTGCCCAGCATCATTGCAGCCTTGCCCAGTGCCATTGTAGCTTGCCAGCGTCATTTTCATTCTTTTCCTGGTTTAAATTTCCCGCCGCCGATACGCTGTCGCGTGCGCCGCCGAAAAAACCCGAAGCACGGGCGAAAAAGAACGAAGCGCCCCCGTAAAAAGCCGAGCCGACTCGGACGGCTAAGCTCGTGGTCCCGCCTCCCTGCTGTTTCCGGAGCGAGCGCAGGGAGGCGGGACTACGAGCAGAGCAGAGTCTGCTCGGCTTTTTCCGGGGGCGCTTCGTTCTTTTTCGGCCGCGCTTCGGGTTTTTTCGCCAGTGCTCGCTATTTTTCAGCGGCGCTTGCCTTTTTTGTCATTTTTTTGGGGGGTATCGGCGTATAACACGCACCCCCCGACTTTCCCCCGATTTTAAGGGGGGAAAAGTGTGTGTTATACGCCGATAAATACGGTATATATTATATATATATATATATATATATATATATATATATATATATATATATATATATATATATATATATATATATATATATATATATATATATATATAAAGAAATACAATATATGAGTTACACTTTTTCAATTGAATTACCGAAATAAATTGACTTTTTAAAGCGGGACTGTACCTGCAAAAAAATGTTTTAAAAGCCAGCAGCTGCAAATACTGCAGCTGCTGACTTTTAATAAATGGACACTTACACAGGTAAGTGTCCATTTATTAAAAGTCAGCAGCTGCAGGTTCCAGCGATGTCGGCAGATCAGGCCGATCAATCGCTCGGCTCTCTGCTGCTGCCGGCACCATTCTCTGTGAGGGAATCAGGAAGTGAAGCTTGCGGCTTCACTTCCCGGTTCCCTACTGCGCATGCGTGAGTCGCGCAGCGTAATGAGAATCGTCCGCGCTGTCTGCTGGGACTGAATCGTCCGCGCCGGACAGGAAGTGGCATAAACTCCCGTGTGAGTTTATGCCCAGAAGTGGGTGTAAATACCTGTCTTAGACAGGTATCTGCACCCCCTCCCCCCTGAAAGGTGCCAAATGTGACACCGGAGCGGGGGAGGGTTCCGAAAAGCGGAAGTTCCAATTTAGGGTGGAATCCCGCTTATATATTCTAATTCTTTTTGATGCACCTTGTATTTTAAACTGAATGGGTTGTTTTACAATCACTTTAATTATATTTCTATGGATAAGGGTAGGGTGACCAGACATCCCCGGTTTCCGGGGACAGTCCCCGGATTGAGGACACTGTCCCCGGACCAAGTCTGTCCCCGGTTTTGTCCCCGGATTGGATTTGAACAGGGGCAATTTCAAAGACAGTCAGTGCAGAATAAAAAAATATATAATAATCTGAATCTGCCGCTCCTACTAGCTTAGGGCAGTGTATTTCCCATTATCTGTGCCCCTTTCTGACGGTCATGTGCTGGTCGGAGCGGAGGGAATATTTATTTCGGGTGCATGCCCATCCAGCTCTGCTCGCTTGTTCTTCTGCCTTGGCTCAAGTCCCGGCCAGCCGTCTACCTGCTTATCTCCTTGCCTTCCCAGGCAGCGTGATTTTCCTTTGCTCCCCACCCAGTAGTAGTTGGGGCCTGGAGAGTAAGACTTGACAGGCTTCGAGGCTGGCGGCAGCGGCGGTGGGCAGAGAGAGCGCCGATTGCCGCCATTACTAGTAAAAAAAGCAATATGTCCCCGGATTTCATTTTTAAAATCTGGTCACCTTAGATAAGGGGGATGTATGTTTGTAGTATTATTAAATATATTTATTTTCCAGAAAGTTTTCCTTGCCTCTATGACTCTACGATTAACAATGAGAACATTTCTAGGGGTTATATAAGTGTAGCAGCTTGGTGCTCTGTGCTTGTAATGTGAGAGATAGAGGAGGAACACATACAAAAGGTTCACTCCCTTCATACTGCCTGCCAGCCTGCTCCTGAATTCAGTCTGAGAGAGGACACCATGAGAGGATATCTTTGTTGCATTTTAGCCATTATATACATTCAAATATATTGGTTAGGACACTCCTCTTTACACCTCTTTTCTGCTTCCTCTTATAAAATAGATCACTTGAATTTCTAGGTTGTTCTCTCATCGTTGGAAAGAAAATAGCTGGAGATTTCAAAGGAAGTCATTGTCAACTGTAAGAAGAAAATGCTGCCATCCAGAAAGTATGTGATAGCAGCTACGTTGATGATGGTGCTGTTTGTTGTGTCCTTCTGGTAAGTAACTTTTATGTTATGTTTATGTTAAAATTTTTGAAAATCTGTTTTACATTTTATTGGATGTGCCGGACATTTTTTTTTGTTTTGTTTTTTGTTACGATACTGCATTTACATTTTGGCATAAGCCTTTAATGACTCCAGTTGTGCTAAAATGTTTTATTGCAGCAGCATCAATTACATTTTTGTGGCTTTTTACATTTTCTTTTTAATTGATGAACGCAGCTTTCTACAGCATTGTGTTGTTTGCTGTGTTTACAATCTCTGCATCATCATCAGCATTGAGATCTAGGAGAGAGTTTCTAAGAGAATCTAATTAAAGGTGCTCACTATGGAGTAAGTCATTTATACAGATTTTATTGTTGTATTTCATCTCATGATGCTGAGTCACAGCAGGGGTATGCTAGAACAGATAAGACTGGGTGCGTTCGGAGTTGCTCAACCCCACCTGCGCGGCTTTGAAATTGAGATGAGTTTCTGTATCCGTGCAGCTGCTGTGTCCCATTAGCCATGAATGGGGTGGCTGCACACATCACTTGGCAGCCAAAGCCACCTAAGCAAGGGGCTCTGGGTGTCAACGCCCATCTGAATGAGGCCTTATTGGGGTAGAGACCAAAGTGATCTTCAGGTGTGCAATCCCCCCCTTCATCAGGATCTATTTGGTGCATGGTGCTCATAAATTCAATTGGGTGTTTTCTGAACTGCATCCCATTAAAAGGGACACTAAACAATATGCTTATAATATTCGCAAAATATAATCCATCTACATTCTACGTAACGGCCCTGTAATGTATTTCTCATTAAGGCCCCTTTCACGCTTATACGACTTGCAAAGTAGCATGACAAGTCGCTCCCCATGATTTCCAATGACAGCCATTCATATTAGTACGACTTCAAGTCGTTCCGACTTCAAAGTAGTCCCTGCACTACTTTGGTCTGATTTTAATGCCACATACACAGGCATTTCTTGAAATCACGGCAAAATCGCACTAGTGTGAAAGCAATGGAATTAGGAGAGCGGAAGTTAGGGGGCGGAGCCGGCGCGCCGCCATTCAGTCGGCGCCATTGTGAGCAACAGGCAGGAGCTTTTTCCCACCCTCCTTCCCTATTTAGAGCGTACGGTGTTTTTTTTTTTTTTTGAAGGCTGTGAAATGGGGGTGTTTTTTCCCCCCGGGTGGTCTCCATGGACAATTAGTATTGTTTAGTGTCGTAGCAGCGCTAGGTCTATGGGGTATTTGAAGGCGGTGCTTAGAAAATGGTATCTGGAAGGAAGTTGCTGCTTTGTCCCCGAGCTTTTGTAATACGCGGCGGGGGGCCTTTTCATGGGTGTACCGATACAACTAGTTGGTTTGAAATTATAATTTACCTTCAAAGACCTCTAGATCAGTAATGTGTAATACGGGTTGTACAGTTGGTTGATAATGTTGGTTGTAAAATGTATTTATATGCATTAAGTTATGTTTTTTTCCAACAAATTTTTTGTATTTTTTCATATGTTTATAATAAAGAAAATGGCTGCTATGGCCATTCGACTCCAAAAAGGAATGTGTCGTCTGGTCAATTGTAAATAGGTAAGATAAGGGTATAGGTTGTCATCTTAGGTAGCCTCACGAATTAGGCACATCCCTTAGTCAAGGGGCCTAAATGTTTCTTACTGTAGTTTTCTGCCTCCTTGTATTGTTCTCTGTGAGCTCCTAAACCTCATCCTCACCCCCTTCCCCTGTGCACTTCTCTATGCATGGTTTCTGTCAGTGTTAATTTTGGCAGCAAATTTCGATTTAGTTTTAGTCTTAGGACTAAAATGGCATTTTAGTTTTAGTCCCATTTTAGTCTTCTGCAATTGTTTTAGTTTTAGTCGTATTTAGTCGACTAAATGTCCAGTACATTTTAGTCGACTAAAATTGAATGGGTATAATTAAATTGTAATGCATTAGTTAAACATTTCTCTACAAGTTCCAAACTCATTATATGCTGCTGGAGTGAAAAATATAATATGTTATTTATGGTATTGAGGTATGAACAAGCACTACAGTCCAGTGTTAATTTTTTTAAGTCAAATTTCAATTTAGTTTTAGTTTTAGCCTTTTGACTAAAATGCCATTTTAGTTTATCGTATTTTAGTCATCTCAATTGTTTTAGTTTTAGTCGTATTTTAGTCGACTAAAATAGTATTCATTTAGTCTACAAAATTAACACTGGTTTCTGTATACAGCGGGACCATGGAGAATGAATGTAGCCACCCTTTAACAGGAAGTCAGGTCACAGCAGGGGACAAAAAGGAATTTGGAGGAGGTTGAGAGCAATACAAGGGACTTTTGTGAAACTAAAGGCAAAACAGTTTTTTTGTTTCATTTTGGAGAGCAAGGAAGACTTATAACCCCTGTCAAATATTTTTCTGTCATCTGCGTCCCTTTCACTTCCTGTTCCATAGACAAAACAGGAAGTGAGAGGAATTCCCTGCAAAGTTCTGGGGTGGACTGTGAAACTGCGACTACCCACAACCCCCGGCAAGTAATGGGAGAAAGAGCTCTGCTGACTGCTCTGCCAGCGTTGACCAACAGTGACTGCTGTCCTCTGTCCTCCAGAGGTGACTCTTTTGTTCCACCATGCTGACTCCTGTCTTTTGCCCTGCTGACCCCTGTCCTCCACCCTGCTAACCCCTGTTTTCTGCCCTACTGGTCCACAGAACACTGCTTTACCAATTCCTGTGCACTCCCCTGCTTAGCTCCCACCATTTGATCCCCCTATACACTGCCCTACAAACTAATAGCCCTGGTACACTGCCATACTAATTGATGAACCTAGCCTCCACCTTGTCAACCCCCTGTGCACTGCCTTGCTGACCACCTATCCTCTGCCCCCTGACATAGTTTACTGCACCCCCACATCAGACAGGCTAGATCTGGCCCTGCTCTACCCCCTGACATATTTTACTGCAACCGCACAGGATACAGGCTAGATCCGGCCTGGGGTTTCACCAGGGTCACCAGAACCAGTGTCCCTGTTGGGATATTTCTATTCTATTCCTACTCTGATGCCAGAACATGAAGATGTGAATGGAGCCTTAGTAATACTTTAAGAGTACATACTTGAATAGATTTTTTTTTTTTTTTTCGAAGAGTTTAGTGCCACTTTAACTTTGATGGGGCTCACGTAGTCATAATGTCCAGTACCACTGCATTACGGCACATTCAAGGACCATAGCAATACACAAAGCTTTTCAAATGTATAACTTAGATTGTAACATGGTCTGAAGAAAGTGTCTACCATAAATCACCACATTTCAATGTTTTTACTGGGACTTTCTGAACAGATTCTTGGTATAGAGTGGAAAAATACCACTGTAACCACCTTTCTCTAAGATGAAAGTGAAGTGCTCAGTATTTATTGGCACTCTGCTCTACACTGACCGTACCCTGGCTGCTGTATGCTACACCCAAGGAACACTCATAAAAGGTGTAAAAGTTTCCGATCTTAACCACTTAACCACCCACTCTCAGTGCACACGGCCCCTTCTTAAAGCAGTATTAAACCCAAAAGCAAACATTTAGTATAGCTTACCAATTCTTAAATGTGATGAGTGCATTCATTTTCTTTTTTAGGATTTCTCTCTTTTAGACCCCTGGGGCGTTTTTCATTCACTTTTGGGCTAAAAATAGTGCCTGAAAAAACGCCTCTTCTGCAGCCCCAGTGTGAGTGCTTTCACTCTGCGGCGGTGCACTTGCAGGATGTTAGAAAAAGTCCTGCAAGCCGCATCTTTCGGGGCAGTGGAAGAGCAGTGTATACACCGCTCCTCCACCGCCCCTGACATTGGAATCAATGGGCTCACTGCCAAAGCCGCTGCGATTTGCAGGCGCTTTTAACCCTTTAAAGCACCTATAAAATTAGCGCCACTTTATCGCTAACGCCTCAGTGTGAAAGTAGCCTTATTTTCACCTGGTGATCCAGCCGGTCTGTTTTTTTAACAGAACAAGCTCTCCTGCAAATGTATCACTTAGAGGGCTTGGACAATCCTTTTACCCGGGGCTTTTTTTTCTCAAAGAATAGGTGCAGGAACTCACCCCACCCCCAGCCAACTCCCTGCCCTTTCTCAAGGAAAAAGGTAAAGCAATGTCAAATAATGGTCAGACATGTAGTTTGCACCTGACACAAAGTTTGGGAATGTGTAAGATACAGACTACATGACTCAGGAGTGCATAACCCACAGGAGTGCATATTGTGTGGGGCTGAGGAGTGTATCACACAGAAAAAAAATCAGCACACGAGACAATACTTACATTCACTATGAAGCATCCCTTGTGCTGTTGGCTGCTGTTTTAGTTGAAAACTGCCCCCGTGACAGGTCCCTCAGGTCTATTAACACCCCACAGCATTGGAAGATCACAGCTATGGGGGTTGGGGGGATATGTAACATAAAACCCATTGTACAGAGTGCAGCATTCAGGAGAACTGTCCAGGGGCCATGATTATGCAATTAACAACTGTAACAGGTATGCACTACTTGGCACAGCATCCAGATTATAGCAGTTCTGGGTATGTATTGCACAAGGTATGTTACAAAATCCTAACCGTTGCACCTTGCACACCATGAAATTCATTACATACTTTTGATCACTGAACTCTGTATGCTTTGCCTCCCCAAGCAAAAATCCCCCTTCCCTCAAGTAATCCCCCCCCCCAAAAGTAAACATCTATTGCTCACCTCTTTGCTTACATTTGTGCTCCTCATCTGCAGCTCAACTCTATAACTCCTGTCTACAAGCTCACCCCCCCCCCCAGCCCATCCACAGCTCACCTTTTTCTCCCCCATCCACAGCTCACCTTTTTCTCCCCCATTCACAGCTCACCTTTTTCTCCCCCATTCACAGCTCACCTTTTTCTCCCCCATTCACAGCTCACCTTTTTCTCCCCCATTCACAGCTCGCCTTTTTCTCCCCCATTCACAGCTCGCCTTTTTCTCCCCCATTCACAGCTCGCCTTTTTCTCCCCCATTCACAGCTCGCCTTTTTCTCCCCCATCCACAGCTCGCCTTCTCCTCCTCCCCTTCATCCACAGCTCGCCTTCTCCTCCCCTTCATCCACAGCTCGCCTTCTCCTCCCCTTCATCCACAGCTCGCCTTTTTCTCCCCCATTCACAGCTCGCCTTTTTCTCCCCTTCATCCACAGCTTGCCTTCTCCTCCCCTTCATCCACAGCTCGCCTTCTCCTCCCCTTCATCCACAGCTCGCCTTCTCCTCCCCTTCATCCACAGCTCGCCTTTTTCTCCCCCATTCACAGCTCGCCTTTTTCTCCCCTTCATCCACAGCTTGCCTTCTCCTCCCCTTCATCCACAGCTCGCCTTCTCCTCCCCTTCATCCACAGCTCGCCTTCTCCTCCCCTTCATCCACAGCTCGCCTTCTCCTCCCCTTCATCCACAGCTCGCCTTCTCCTCCCCAGCTCGCCTTCTCCCCCCCTTCATCCACAGCACGCCTTCTCCTCCCCTTCATCCACAGCACTCCTTCTCCTCCCCTTCATCCACAGCTCGCCTTCTCCTCCCCTCCATCCACAGCTCGCCTTCTCCTCCCCTCCATCCACAGCTCGCCTTCTCCTCCCCTCCATCCACAGCTCGCCTTCTCCTCCCCTCCATCCACAGCTCGCCTTCTCCTCCCCTGCATCCACAGCTCGCCTTCTCCTCCCCTGCATTCACAGCTCGCCTTCTCCTCCCCTCCATCCACAACTCGCCTTCTCCTCCCCTTCATCCACAGTTCACTTTAGCGTGCGCTCCATTCACAACTCACCTTTTTATCTCCTGCCAGCCTTTTTTTTTTCAGCCCACTGCCATCTGATCTGTGCAACTCTGCCTATCAGAGCTGCTTTGTGTACAGAGGTTTGACAGGCGTAGGGCAGGGAGAGAAGTTGCCTCCATAATCCTCACAATAAAAGGATGTCAGCACCCGGGGCACCAATCAACAGATATGGGACACCTGCTGTGGGTGCCAGCGCTAGTACACAGATGCCGGTGGAGGAAGTAGGATAGAAAACTTCCTCTATTGGCTTCTGTTTCAAGTGACAGGTTGGAGAGGAGAGGGCTCAGGGCTGCAGGTTTTATTCATGTAAAACCTTCATCCTCCCCACCCCCAAAAATAAATAAAACCTGCTGCTGTAGCTGCAGTGTGAAATGGAGTTTGGGTTCAATTTGTTAATGTATATAAATCTGCTAGTACATCTCACACCCCCCTCCCCCAGATTAACAATGCTGCTGTCCAAAGGTGCCCCTTGTACTCCTTAATCCAGAGTGGGGGCACTTTAATACAGGAGGTGTAAAAAGTGCAGCGCTTATATAACCAAATGGCCCCGGTTACACATAAAGCAACGCAGGAAAATGTGAGCCTGCGAGCAAAAAATGTGCAGCAGGTATTATTGTGGTGAATATATTTCTAATTAAAAGGTATCAATAAAACTTTTCAGCTTATATGGAAAAACTGACCCGGCAGGATCGTATTTCTATGTGGTATACATAAAAATGAAAATAATTAAAATTAAAATAGACAACCTGGTGCACTAAAAATGTGAAATCTATAGTCACCAATACGAGAAAGTCTATATCAAATTCCTATAAGGAAGGCACAGGCTTTTCAGACGTGATACAAATAATATGTGATTTTAATAAACGTCGCATAAATTAAAAAGTGTATTTTAAAGTGAAACAAAAACACAAATTCCAGTGAATGTGGATGTAATCGATCTTTTTCAGGCTTTTCAAGCGTGATACAACACGATATGCGATTTTGAAAAAAAATTGCATAAATGCAAAAATTTGTTTTGAAGTGAGACAAAACACAAAATTAAAGTGAATGTAGATACGATCAATCAATATAGTTTACCAGGTAATAATGATGGACTAACTAAAGAAAAGGGGGGGGGCTGTGTTCCTGAAACCAACAGGTAAGGGAAGATATTACAACAACCCGCTTAAAAACTTAGTAGTTCAAATGCGTCCATCTATTCCCAGAAAAACCTCTACATACCCCCTGTGCACAAATCCAGGTTTAAATGTGATGCGACCGAATTGTGCAATTTTATAAAATCGCCTAAATCAAGTGGACTAATTATAGTGATGAAAAGAGGTTATAAATCAATGTAAAAAATATCTGTGAACCAGTACAGTGATAGTTATGTAAATATGATGCTAAACACCATGTAGAACTGATCACACTGTATGGTATGTGAGGTTTTCTTGGAACTATAAAACAAGGGTGTCACCAAGCTTAGTGAAACTGCTTAAAGCAGTTTCCCATGTAGTAGTCCAAGGTATATAAAAATAACATAGTACGCAAACAATAAAAGTTAATATAAGGGATGAAAGAAGTCCATCTCCAAAATATGGTTCCCGGGTACACAAATGGTGAAATATAACTGTGTAATTACAGTCCCCAAGCAGATGAAAGGTGTCACTTGAATTTCTAAATGTTCCTGGCTGCGAATCAGCTCACTGATCTCTAGACAAATCTTCCCATATACAAATATGCAGGTAATGGTCAGAATACTCTTACCAGATCGGTTGGACTCACAGACCTTTCAGTGGTGAGTCAAAAGTGCCTGGACCAGATTCACCGGGTTTGTAGGAGCGGTGTAGCAGCCAGTCAAATCATCTGGGGGTTGTTTTCTGGGGGAACGTACCCTCTTACTCGCCAAAACAACTGATTGTGAAATCCCAGGGAAAAAATATCCTATAAGGGGGTCCTTGTTACGGTCCTCACCAGGAATAGCTCAGCAGGAGATATGAAAAAAAGGGTGAGACAACTCCTCATGGTGTAACTCCAACAATTAATTTGGCGTTTATTTAATATAAAGATATTTCAATCCAAATAAAAAGCAGTATAAAAATATAAAAGTAGGCGCAAGAAAAATATCGTGGCTCAGGCAAGCATTTAACCCTACATGTTTCGCCTGACACAGGCTTCAACTGGGGTATATGCTTGCTAGCCACCACTTGCGCTATATATATATATATATATATATACATACAATGGTATCTATACTCTAAGTAACATCACCTGTTTGGCATGCGGATCCCCATTTCCGGTATCGCCCGGCGTGCGTTCCAAAAGATTGTAAACAGGATGCTTCATATCCTGGTAAATGGGAACCAAGCCTCCATTTAGAATAGCCAATCAAAAGGCAAGGGGCACCAGCCGCGTCTCGCATCAACGTACGCAGCGTGCCTGGATCATCATGGTTGTCATGGAAGCGTATGTAAACTCACGGTGGCAACGCAACCCGCGTCATCACGCCACTACGTTTACGGTGCTTTCCATCCTCTCAACATAACCGGGACAAACGAGCGTCGGGAGCGCCATGGCAACAGTTATATTTCACCATTTGTGTACCTGGGAACCATATTTTGGAGATGGACTTCTTTCATCCCTTATATTAACTTTTATTGTTTGCGTACTATGTTATTTTTATATACCTTGGACTACTACATGGGAAACTGCTTTAAGCAGTTTCATTAAGCTTGGTGACACCCTTGTTTTATAGTACCAAGAAAACATCACATACCATACAGTGTGATCAGTTCTACATGGTGTTTAGCATCATATTTACATAACTATCACTGTACTGGTTCACAGATATTTTTACACTGATTTATAACCTCTTTTCATCACTATAATTAGTCCACTTGATTTAGGCGATTTTATAAAATTGCACAATTCGGTCGCATCACATTTAAACCTGGATTTGTGCACAGGGGCTATCTAGAGGTATTTCTGGGAATAGGTGGACGCATTTGAACTACTAAGGTTTTAAGCGGGTTGTTGTAATATCTTCCCTTACCTGTTGGTTTCAGGAACACAGCCCCCCCCTTTTCTTTAGTTAGTCCTTCATTATTACCTGGTAAACTATAATGATTGATCGTATCTACATTCACTTTAATTTTGTGTTTTGTCTCACTTCAAAACAAATTTTTGCATTTATGCGATTTTTTTCAAAATCGCATATCGTGTTGTATCACGCTTGAAAAGCCTGAAAAAGATCGATTGCATCCACATTCACTGGAATTTGTGTTTTGTTTCACTTTAAAATACACTTTTTAATTTATGCGACTTTTATTAAAATCGCATATTATTTGTATCACGTCTGAAAAGCCTGTGCCTTCCTTATAGGAATTTGATATAGACTTTCTCGTATTGGTGACTATATATTTCACATTTTTAGTGCACCAGGTTGTCTATTTTAATTTTAATTATTTTCATTTTTATGTATACCACATAGAAATACGATCCTGCCGGGTCAGTTTTTCCATATAAGCTGAAAAGTTTTATTGATATCTTTAATTAGAAATATATTCACCACAATAATTCCTGCTGCACATTTTTTGCTCGCAGGCTCACATTTTCCTGCGTTGCTTTATGTGTAAACGGGGACATTTGGTTATATAAACGCTGCACTTTTTATTTTTATCCCTTGCACAATTATGTCTGATTGTCGTGCCAGCTGCTAGTCATTACTCGGGTTTGGCGCAGTATTTTCCCCATATTTTCAGAATACAGGAGGTGTGTTACTGGCCAGATCACTAGGTGAAAACAGGGGAGAAAAAAACAAAACTAATGCAGGCACCACATCTAAGGTTTGGTTAGCTGCAATATATTACATTTTGTTTTTTGCCCCTTTCACACTTGTGTGACTTCAAAGTCGCGTGATTTTACCTCGATTTTGCTGCGATTCTCGGCCGTGATTTTGCCGCGATTTCAAGGAATGTCTGTGTAAGTGGCAACAAAATCAGACCAAAGTAGTGCAGGGACTACTTTGAAGTCGGAACGACTTGAAGTCGTACTAATATGAATGGCTGTCATTGGAAATCATGGGGAACGACTTGTCATGCTACTTTGCAGTCCCAAATCGTGGGACAAGTCGTATAAGTGTGAAAGGGGCCTTTGGGTTTAAAACGCTTTAAATGCAAAACTGTTTGAAATTTCAGACAACCTTTTAAGCACGAACAAAAAAAAAGGTATGAGCTGACACAACCACAGTGACAGGCCTCCATCCTGGTAAATACGTGAGTATACAAAGAGCTATGGTCATGGGACTTTGCATGAGGCCGGTCACTAAATCGGGGTAAAGGTACAGACAGTATATGAAATAAAAATTGATTTATTATACAAATAAAAATTATTCTCAGAGTACAGAATGCGATCATAAAAACAAATTCCATAGAAAGCTGACATGCATAGAATTGATAAAAAAGATATTTACATATTCAATAGATACATGATGGCATAGCTAAGCAGGTACATGGTAAATCTGCATATACATATTCTGTTTGCTGATTCTAACCTCCCCCCCTTTTTTTTTTTTTTGGTGGGGGCATGCCCTCAGCCTTGGGTATATACAGCCGAGGCCGGGCAGTTTATCACTCCATTTTCTTTGGTCACCAGATTAGATAGGTTCCTTACCAAGTCATTTTTTCACACTATATACGTAAGTTTGGCTACTTCAGCACACTTTTTTCTGCTCACCATTTCACCTTGGTTTTCATGTTTTGTATAATCTATTTTTATTTCATATACTGTGGGTTGTATAAAGAATAAGGGGGCGCTAAATAAATACACTATATACTATGATTAAATAGCATAAACATAAAGTGCAATAGTGCTGTGCAATCAACAATAATAAAAGTGCTTATAAATCAAAGTGCATATACAATCATCAAAGTGTTGTGGAAAATGTTATAAAGATGTATTGGATGTATTTTAATATGTATTGTAGACATGTGCAATTAGTTTCGTTTTTTTTTCGTTATTTTAGTTCGTTCGTTTTCATACGAATGAACGAATGATTTTCAAAAAATTTTAATGAATAACGAATCGTTCAAATCGAACGAATCCGAAAAACAACGAAAATCCGAAAAAAACTAAAATTAGAAACAACGAATGTACGAATGAAGAAAATCCGAAAAACGAAAACAGGAACAACGAAAATGAAAATGAACGAAAAAATTCATACACTAGTAACTTTTTTTTTTTTTGTTGAATTGGTAATTTTCCGTGTCCCTTACAATGGTGCTGCTTAACGTGCTTCGAATAGATTGAACGAAAAAATTCGTACAGTCGAAACTTTTTTTTTTTTTTTTCGAATCGTAATTTTTTGTGTCTCTTACAATAGCATTGCTTAACGTGCTTCGAATGGATTGAACGAAAAAATTCGTAACTTTTTTTTTTCGATTCGTAATTTTCCATGTCTCTTAAAATGTAATAATAGCATACACGTTACATAAAATTATGAATTATGCTCCGATTACGAATGTTACGAATAAATACGAATGCGTCCGAATTTCGAATAAACGAATAAACGAAAATTAAACTAACGAAAAAATGAATCAACGAAAAAATAACTCTTACGAATGGTTACGAATACGAACACCGACGACTTACGAATCAACGGAAACGAAAAAAACAAAACGAAAATAAACAAATTTTTTTGTTCTGCACATGTCTAATGTATTGTCATAAGATTCCCCCCAGTTTTCGTTCTAAAGAGCGGACTGGGGCAGACCGACGCTGGTTGAGACCTGTTAGGTAGTGGTAAACTTCCTGTTGTTTGGAGAGGTGTTTGCGGAGTGAGGACATGTCCGCCAGCGAAGGGCCCCTGTGCATTGCACAGACGATCGTCTGAGGGGATATGTTTGCTCTGCAAAGATCGGTTATGGGCGGATGTACGCTCATTGTCTCTGCTGTGTCTGATCAGTACATGTTGAGATTCGCAGCGTGCACCTGCCAATAGCCTTCCACCTACAAGGAAGGGTAGCAAAATCCAGGTATATATTGTTCTCTGGAACAATGCATAATAAAATTCCTATCGGCGGAATTGTATTCATTGTGTCTGATTACTTGAATGAGTGGGTTGATAGGTAAGGTATTATATCATGAAGACGGAAATGGGTGCTTATGAGCACAAGAGATATGGCTGTGTGTATAGCATACAGCCAAAATTCTACCACAAAAGTGAATATAATCTATAATTATAAGCAGCAATTTGGATCGGTAGTATCACAAAAAAATGTCCATAAAAGATGTGAAGTGATTCCGATCTTTACACCATCACCATGGGGACGATTTATGGCTGAACACACCTGGTGGATAAGGCTCCATTCACACTAGCGCGTTTTTTGATGCATTTTGCATTTTGCAGAAATGCAGGGAAATTTTTTAACATGGGTTCCTATGGAACATGTTCACATCAATGCATTTTTGTGCCTCTGCGTTTTTGGAAAGGGTCGGGGATTTTTTTTCATGCAAAATGCAGCATTTTGCATGTAATAGAAGTCAATGGACCCGCATCCAAAACGCAAGTGCCACGTTTTTACCGCGATTTGCATTTTGCTTTTTTCATTTTTTTTTTTTTTTTTTTTTTTTTACACTGTATATAGCTGGTTGCTAAGCAACCACAGTGTAAAAAAAAAATGTAAAAAAACGCAGCAAAATCGCGGTAAACACGCGTATCCGTTTTTGGTGCAAGCACCGCAAAAAGCACTGCAAAAACGCTCAAAAGAAAAATGCATAGATGTGAATCGAGCCTAATGGTAAGTAGCCTACTTACCAAATTACCATGACCCCTTTAATTAAAAAGACAGGTCAGGTGAAACTTGGTTTAGGATGCTGGAGTCAGTAGGACAAGCCTGGGGAACACTCTTCCTCGTAGTTGGTCAGAAAAAGATGATAAAAAACGGGACCATAGTGTAATTCCGTTTATTAAAATGTAAAGTTAAAAACAGAACAGCCAAATGGCCTCTTACTTTAGATGGTGCCTTGCCTCGGCACTAAAGGAAAATTGCATAGCATTATACACCAGGTAGGTTTGTGCAACAGTCGTCTCGCTCGCGCTGGGTTGGCATGCGCTCCACCACCTGGAGGCCAGAAGTGCCCGGAGGTAAACACGTGACCGGGAAAAGCCTCTGTACTGTGTCTGTACCTTTTTACCTGATTTAGTGACCGGCCTCAATTAAAGTCCCATTAACATAACTCTTTGTATACAACTGTTTAAACACATCAGTAATAATTACACAGTGGTCAAAGTCTGTTTAATGTCCCTATATTTGACATCTTTGTTTAGGTGTGTTCTCCATAATGAACTAGTAAGTATGTTAAGCATTTATTGATCTGCACTATGAGGCATGCTAGCACTTGTTTTTGGATAAGCGTTAGGAAAGAACAGCACAACTAAATTAAAGAGGAAGTGAACCCTCTTAAAAAAAAAAAAACGTAAAAAAAAAAAGAACCTGCAAGACAAAGGCATAATTAGCTAGTATGCATAGCATACTAGCTAATTATGTATCACTTACCTGAGATCGAAGCCCCGGCATCGGTCCTCTTCTCTCCCTCCGACATGTTCTCCCGGAGTGACTTCCGGGTATCGCGGCTCCGGCGCTGTGATTTGCCAGAGCCGCGATGCCGTCACTCCGCGCATGCGCACGAGATCGGCACAGTACAACTGAAGCATCGGCATATAGCGTCGTTGCTTCAGTTGTCGCAAGTGCGCATGTGCCGCATGACGTCGGCACATGCAAATACAGGTATATCTCCTAAACCGTGCAGGTTTAGGAGATATCCTTGTTAGCTACAGGTAAGCCTTAATATAGGCTTACCTGTAACCTAAAGTTGTAAACGAGGGTTTACAACCACTTTAAAAGAACAAAGCGCACGCCATTTTTTACCATTCACATGGTTTTCTCTGTAAAACCACCAGATTTCACCATCAAGGAAACTTTGTTAAACAATGACATGTAGTATTCAATGCAGCAGATCTCACTCGTTTTAATAAATATAAAGTTGTATACAGGCCTGGAGGAGCTTTCAATAAGGAATGCGCTAAGTGCTAATGACTTTATAAGGAGGGTGACTTGTTAGAACAGATAGATGGATGAAAAGTATACTAAATAAATACAAAGCTTACTCAGTTCAATGAACCATAGGCCACATTGTATAAGTGATTGGACTCTGACATTTCAACTAAGGCCCCTTTCACACTTATACGACTTGTCCCACGATTTGGGACTGCAAAGTAGCATGACAAGTGGTTCCCCATGATTTCCAATGACAGCCATTCATATTAGTACGACTTCAAGTCATTCCGACTTCAAAGTAGTCCCTGCACTACTTTGGTCCGATTTTGATGCCACTTACACAGGCATTCCTAGAAATCGCGGCAAAATCGTGCGACTTTAAAGTCGCACAAGTGTGAAAGGGGCCTAAGGCCTCATGTACACTGCTGCTGGTAAACAGACGTTTAGGAGCAGTTGGGCATTTTTTTCAACTGCTCCTGAACTCTCCTCTATGTTATCTTATCAGTACATGTACACAGGTTTGTATAGTCGTTTCCAGGCAGTTGCGTTTAGAGGCTTTTTTTGGAACCCAAAAAAATGCGTTCAGAAGCTGTGTTTAGAGGCATTTCAAATGCTAAACGCGGTAACTCATGTTTTAGCCGCATTTTGTTTACAGGCGTTTTTTATTTTTGGCTATTTTAAAGGGGGGAAAAAAATAATTTTCAAATGCTTCTAGACCTAAACGCGGCATGTAAACGCGGCTAAACTGTAGTTTTTAGATGCCGGTTTCTAGCTGTCAGGTTAAATCGTTCAGGAGAGGTGTAAATGAAGCATTAGCCATACTGTTTTTACAGAAAATGGCAGTTGGTGGAAAAACTGTACCCTGCAACCACATACATAGAACTGGTTATATATATTTATTATCACTTAACACCTTCACATCTAAGGGTAAAACAAATCTAAATGCCTAAGCACAAATTGCAATTTTGACCTGTGGGGGGGGGGCATAATTTTAAGGTCACCCATGCTCCGCCCCTTTTTGACAATGTCATGAAGAGGAGGCGCTTAGTCAATATCATTATCACAAATTGTTTAACTCGCCATAATGCAGAATCAGTGGGAACCCTGAGCTTGTCACTTGCAACCAGATGCAGCTTGCCACTGTTGCTTGCCACCATATGCAGCTTGTCACTTGCCACCATTGCTTGCCACCAGATGCAGCTTGTCACTTGCCACCATCGCCTGCCACCAGATGCAGCTTATCACTTGCCACCCACGGCCTGCCACCAGATGCAGTGTCACTTGTCACCTGCAGCCTGCCCAGATGCAGTGTCACTTGCCATCCACAGCCTGCCAATATACAGTGTCACTTGCCACCCACAACCTGCCCAGATGTAGGGATGGTACCGATGTTCGAATCGAAGGCAAGTTCAACTCAAACATCGTTTGTTCGCTTGTTCGCAAAAGAATCAAACATATGGGGCATTCGCTGCAAATTCGAGCGCCTCATAATGCACTGCGAGATCGGCCAAAGCATGCACCTGACCTGCATGCTTTGGCCAATCACATCGCGATCTGCTGACCACGCCCCACACTACAGTATATAAGGCTGTTTACACAGCGGCTGTATGTAGTGTGATAACGTGGAGATTGATAGAACTTGAGCTAGATTAGGCAGGTTAGTTAGTGGCGTGCAGGCAGTTTAGTGTGTATGTGTAATTATATATATATAATATATTGTACAGGATGCCAAGGTTGGGTCCTGGATGGGTGCTATATTGCACCAATATTTGGGGTATGGTCCCTTTAAGGGAAGTGCGGTAGTGTTCAGGGGGTCACCCAGAATAGGTGAGGAATTCCTGGAGTAGAGTCAGTCAGGAGAGGACTGACTCGCAGTCCTCTCTGTCTTAATAGAGAGTTATTTGGGACCCGGAATTTGGGGGGCTCTGAAGTGATATTTGGGTGTGAAAGATAGGGTGACCAGACTTCCCCGGTTTCCAGGGACAGTCCCCGGATTGAGGACACTGTCCCCGGATTGGATTTGAACAGGCGCAGGGGTAATTTCAAAGACAGTCAGTGCAGAATTAAAAGAAAATTACACCCCCCCCCCCCTCTGCGGCTCCTACTAGCTTAGGGGGTGGGGTGTATTTTTTTCATTATCTGTGCCCCTTTCTGATGATCATGTGCTGGTCGGAGCAGAGAGAATATTTCTTCAGTCTCGGATGCATGCCCGTTTCGCTCCTGCTCGCATGTTCTTCTGCCTTGGCTCAAGTCCCGGCCAGCCACCTGCCCATCTCCTTGCCTTCCCTGCCAGAGTGATCTTCCTCCGCTCCCCACCCAGTAGTAGCCGGGGCCCGGAGAGTAAGACTTGACAGGCTGTAAGGCGGGCAGCGGCGGCGACGGGCAGAGAGTCGCTAATTGCCACCATTACTAATAATTAAATTTATGTCCCTGGATTTCATTTAAAAAATCTGGTCACCTTAGTGAAAGAGCCTCCACCCCGACCACAGGGATTCAGTACACGGGGTTAAAGGCATCCAGCAAACAGCTCATAAAAGACAGGAAGTAGGTGAAGAGGTGGAGGTGAGGAGGAATAGGTGATAACACCTGTGGTGGCCATAAACTGCTTGTGCCTTAGCTTTAAAAAAAATTTGTGTGTGTATTATATACACAGTGCAGGGTATATAGTGCAGAGTACATAATACAGTGTATTGAGGGGGGAACCCCATGACAGAATTAAGAAAAAAAATGGGTAGGGCTCGCTCGCTCGCGCCCCCCCCCCCCCCATCATGACCACCAGGCTGCATGCTCGGATAAGGGTCTGGTATGGATTTTTTATTTTTACATTTTGCCGTGCAGTTACGCTTCAAGTCCATACCAGATCCGAAGGGTCTGATATGGACTGGGAGGACCCTATGCTGTTTTTTTCCCTGATTTTTTTCATTATAATACATTTACAACCGCAAGCAAGTTTAAATTAAAAAAAAAATGTCCTTTTAGAAATGTTATTTTGCTGCGGTACTGTTGTACACATCACACAGATGGGCTACTTTACAGGCAGACTAAGGGGACCCCCAGGCATGATAGTTTAAGGAATATACAATGCTCCCAAAACGCCCCTGCCCATTGGCCTTAAAAGCGATTCAAAAGAACCGCAAAATGGGAGTTTTTAAAACGCCCTGCTAGGGGCCGAAAAGCAGTGCAAAAGCACAGATTAAGCAGCTAAAATGATCATCGTTTTACTGCGAACGTGGCCGCAGCCCCAATGTGAGAGTGGTCTAGACACCACCTTTTAGTAGATGGGGTAAGATTAACTCTCCATACCTAACATAACATAAACTTACATCGGGATGCCATCCTTACAAGTAGGAAAAGAGCTGGCTGCCCTCTGTAACCAGAGTAATAAGAGCATCCCATTTCGCCCTTTGGGCTGCTGTCAGGGTAGGGAGGGAAATTACCTGAATATAGTGAGAAAATGGAAAATTGTATACTCACCTTTCCGTAATTTTCCTTTCCTGGTGCATCTTCATGGCAGCATACATACATATGGGTTGTGACTCCGCCCCCACAACCTGATAGGACTGGTTAACTATTAATCAAAGACAGACCCGGCTCACAGCATTCTCTGTAACTCACTATTTGGGTGGGTATTGGTATGCTGCCATGAAGATTTTCTTGGTGCATCATGGCAGCATACATATGGGGACTAACTCGCCATACGGGAGGGTGCAAGAAAATTTTATAATCATCAGTAGCGCAAAGTATGCACCATGATTTTTCCAATTTACTGTCGCGAGCCGGGTTCACCTATTAAAGTGTAATGTCCTGGGAGGACCATATTGCTGACTTGCAAATACCTCAGGAGACTCAGCGCTGAGCTGCCACTGCCCTAATTAAATGTGCTCTGAAGACCTCCGAAACGGGAAGGCCTTGAAGAGTAGGCTCGTTTAATTGTCTTAATCTAGGAGGTGACTGAGCATTTGATGCTGACTGACCCTGCCTTAGGCCACGCTGGAACGAGAACATATTTCAGCTTTCCTAAATGAGAAGGTAGCTGCCATGCAGGCCACCAGCCTTAGCTCAACATCCAGGGGATGTGGTTCTCTCACTCAACCAAGAAAAGACAGCAAATTTACTTCCTGGTTAAATTGGAAGGAGAAAGACACCCCATGGATAAAAGCAGTCTGGAGTTTTAGGACCATTCTGTTCTGTCCGGGTATAATGTTAAGTGAGGCTCCTTGAGTACAAAGCCTGCAGTTCTGACATCCTTCACAGAGGTTGTAGCAACCAGAAATATGGTATTTAGGGTTTGCAGAGTGTAGTCAATTCTGTAGGATAGAAATGGGGACCATAAGCAAGTTCCACATAGGGAACAATGGTTTCCTGTGAGGCCTATAACTTCATGCAAGCCTTTTAAGAATTGCACTATTAAAGCGTTAAAGTGGTGGGACACCCTGAAAAAAAAAAAAAAAAAAAAAAAAGCTTTAAAAAAATGTTAACAATTTTTAAAATGAAAAAAAAAAAAAAAGAAATGGCTGTTGCTAGGCAGATCGTCCTAATCTGCCTCTTCCAGCTCCGCGGTGATCTTCTCTCCTCTGCTCCGAGCGCCGTCTTCTAGTGAATGGGGCGCGGTGTGTTATGGGAACTGTGTCCCACAACACATCGCGTTCCCCATTCAGAAATTTCCACTCGCGAATGCGCAGTAGGAAACGGGCAGCCGTTTCCCTTACTGAGGATGGCGGCGCTGGAACCGGATCGCCGAGGGACATCTCGGCCTCCACGACCGACATCGCGGGCGCCCTGGGAGGGTAAGTGTACTTATTAAAAGTCAGCAGCTACTTTTTTTTAGCTGCTGACTTTTGAAAAACAATTTTTTAAGGTGAAACACCGCTTTAAGGACTCCTTAGACCTCTGCAAGTGCAGACAAGGCCGAATTTTGAGCTTTTAAACATTTGAACCTATGCCCCTGATTAGCCCCAGTTGTAAGAACTCTGGAACCTCTCTGGATTGACACAAGATAGGCACTACCTGCACTGAGCATATTTGACCTGGTAGCCCTAGTTAGATCTAATTTTCAGACTAGAGCTTCCTTGAATGTGACATGTCTTGCCAGCTACATTCATGATGCATCCATCATTGGAGGAGACTGCAGCAGGTTGACCTCTAGCTTTTTCAGGGTATACAGTTTTGATAGCCTGTTTATGAGGGCATTTTTTCTCTGACCCCTTCAATTATTCCTGGATTAACTCTTCCAGTTGTTCAGTGAAGGAAATTAGTACTTTTTAACCCTGGAGAGTTTCCTCCACTTCAATCCAGGCAATTGTGTCCTTAGCTGCCCCGGCAAAAAAAAGTCTCTATTTGGCAATCTTCAAAGCTTGTGCAAGCTTTCGTATTTGGACACCACCTACTGGTTCTGGTTGGAAGCGCTATGCAATTTATGCACTGTAGCTTATCAAGCAATGACTTTCCACTACAAATGCAGCAACCATTAGGGTAGGCTGGTAATTTGTGGTGTTTGTAAACGGGGAGCAAACAAAATGAGGTGAGATGATGACATTGAATGACTTTCCACAAATGCAGCGACTATTAGTGCTTGTAATTTGTGATGTTTGTAAAAGGGGAGCAATGATAATGAGGGGTGAGGTGATGAGATTTAATCAACATTGCCTCAATGTCTGTTCTTAGATGGTGAGTGACTTGTCTTGACCGTCAGAAGGCTCCCTCCATCTTGTAGTCCTTACACGACTATAGATATTGGCTCTCTTTTTCTCAATCTTCACTACTTACCTAATCCCTATACCTTAATGGGTGGTCTGACTGGACAGCGTTTCCCATAGGAATAGAGCAAAGCAGCAGATTGAAATGAAGAACAGAATAATGCTAAGTCTCCACTATTGCGACCTGAAAGTCGCATGATTTGCTGCAAAATTGATGCATCTTGGAGCAATGCCTGTTATATTCTTAAGGTCTATGAACACAGATATAAATGAACAAAAAAAGTGTAGCGCTTGGGTTGCAAGAGTCAAAACACGTGTACACCGTGAGTGTATAAGGGTATTGCGGGTATATATCTCAATTAATGAAAAAAAAGTGAATAATACCAAGAATTTAAATTATTATATATGAACACAGATATGAACGGTACTCGTTGGAAATCATGGGGTACGGCTTGTCATGCGACTTTGCAGTAACAAGGTCACACTAGTGGAAACCGAGCCCTAATACAGTGACCCTGTCATGAAGATCCTGCCAGAAACTTAAACCCGGGCCGTCCCGGCCCTCAGATTCCACTGCGCATGCGCGTGCGCGCCCGGGCACGTGCACAGCCGCGCACAGGGAGACGGGCGCGCGCCCTAGTTAGCACCAGCCGGCCTATTTAAGCCTGACCTGTGCAGACGGTCTTGGCTGTCTGCTCTACAGCGTTGTGGTGTAGTAAATCTGATCCTGTTATATCTGTTCCTTTGACCCGGCTTGCCATAGACTATCCAGCTTTCTGCCTGTACCCGACCCCGGCTTGTTTGACCATCCTCCTGCCTGATCCTCTGTACCTTGCTTCCAGTTCTGATCCATTACCTGACTTCCTTGATGAACTCTGGTTCCCTGCAAGGTCTCTGTCCAGTCTGCAGTCTGATTCCTGTAACGAACCTGACCACCTGTCTGTCTCCAGCCCATTCAGTGGTTCTGTTTCCTGCTTCCAGTTCCTGTCAGCCCTGCTATCCAAGTTTACCTGTGAACCTGCTTGTCAAGCCGTTGTCCAGTTCCTGTCAGCTCTACTATCCAAGTTTACCTGTGAACCTGCTTGTCAAACCGTTGTCCAGTTCCTGTCAGCTCTGCTATCCAGTTTACCTGTGAACCTGCTTGCCCAGCCGTTGTCCAGTTCCTGTCAGCTCTGCTATCCAGTTTACCTGTGAACCTGCTTGCCAAGCCGTTGTCCAGTTCCTGTCAGCTCTGCTATCCAGTTTACCTGTGAACCTGCTTGCCAAGCCGTTGTCCAGTTCCTGTCAGCTCTGCTATCCAGTTTACCTGTGAGCCTGCTTGCTAAAGATCCTGCCAGCTCTGCTATCCAGTTTACCTGTGAGCCTGCTTGCCAAAGATCCTGCCAGCTCTGCTATCCAGTTTACCTGTGAG
Organism: Lithobates sylvaticus; assembly: GCA_028564925.1. Taxonomy (NCBI): domain Eukaryota; kingdom Metazoa; phylum Chordata; class Amphibia; order Anura; family Ranidae; genus Lithobates; species Lithobates sylvaticus. The sequence goes on along the minus strand of CM053032.1, from coordinate 216,768,483 downwards.
CCTGCTTGCCAAAGATCCCGCCAGCTCTGCTATCCAGTTTACCTGTGAGCCTGCTTGCCAAAGATCCTGCCAGCTCTGCTATCCAGTTTACCTGTGAGCCTGCCTGCCAAAGATCCTGCCAGCTCTGCTATCCAGTTTACCTGTGAGCCTGCTTGCCAAAGATCCTGCCAGCTCTGCTATCCAGTTTACCTGTGAGCCTGCCTGCCAAAGATCCTGCCAGCTCTGCTATCCAGTTTACCTGTGAGCCTGCTTGCCAAAGATCCTGCCAGCTCTGCTATCCAGTTTACCTGTGAGCCTGCTTGCCAAAGATCCTGCCAGCTCTGCTAACCTGTTTCCTGCTCATCAGTCTGTATCCAGTCTTCCCTGCTATCCAGGCTTCCGCCAGCTGACTTGACCACTCTACCCGTCTGTTGATCCTGCCAGGCACCCGTGCTCCTCCTCACTCCTGGCCCTCCTGTCCCCACACCAGGTAACCAGGAATGGGAGACGCAAGGGAGGCCTCTCCCTGCAATCTCGGGCTCGCACCACCAGGTACGTGACAGACCCAGAGCAAGCATTGAAAAGGAGATGGGGAAAAACACAGATGAAAGCCATAAAAAGGGAAACATACCTGCAAAAAATTACCACATAAGCATCCAGCATGCATGAGTAGAGAGCTCCACCATTTGTTGCCCAAAAAAATGCCATAAAAAAACATTTAGAACTCACATTTGCTACTAGTGATGATATCAGTGCCTGAGTATGTTCAGATCACCAACCTGGAAAGCTCTAGCCAGGAAACACAGAGGCCGCATCACTTCCTGCCTCTCATGCTCAGAGTATACTTGCACTGTTGCAGCCATCTTGGAAATGGCAAACGCCCATAACACAGAGAAAGAAGTAAAAGGCATATAGAAAGCAAAAGGAAACGCTGTCACTTACGTCAAAACTTGTTTAAAGCTTTCTTTGAGAAGCCTGCACCACCAGAATGGGGCTCCAACCATATAGCTCATTTAGAGACTGTACAGGAAGGACTTCCACCCTGGAGAGGCTGAAATATGCCCCCCAGACCACCAGAATGGGGCTCCAACCATATAGCTCATTTAGAGGCTGTACAGGAAGGACTTCCACCCAGGAAAGGCTTAACCTGGCTGGGGCGACAAACGGTAAGGGATACCTTGCGATTTCAGTCCTGATCAGGTGAGGGAAAAAAGGAGAATGCTGTGAGCAGGGTCTGTCTTTGATTTATAGTTAACCAGTCCTATCAGGTTGTGGGGGCAGAGTCGCAACCTATATGTATGTATGCTGCCATGAGGATGCACCAGGAAAGGGCCTCTAAGGACTGCAACCTCTGTGGCTGATAAAAAGAAGCGTAGAAGTCTGTAAACTCTTTCACAATTAATTCTGGTGAATTAACAATCCTACCGGATTTATTCCAGATAGCACCTATGGCCGGATAGGCATGCTACGATTGAGCAATGTTTGCCAGGAGGTGGCCAGTCTTCTCTCCCTCTTAAAAAAAATGCAGCTTTATTAAAGAACCGCTTATGTTCCGCATCGGTGGCCCGCAGACGATCCAGAGAGGCCAGAGCCAACATACAGGCCTCCCGAGCGGAATCAGTTGGCTGAACAATATATGCTAGTTCAAACTGTCTAACCTGATCCTCCATATGAAAATGGAGTTCAGATGATCTTTTTTACTGCCTGAATTTCAGCAATAAAGATCCCCCTAAAGTACCGTTTTTAAATATTTCCGAAGAGGAGTCATGATCATATGCAATGCAATGATCTGGCTCTCAATACTGTCGTGTGAGGGGAACAGCTCTAGCCAGTAGGCATTACGTTTTCAGGGCACTCTGAGGAGGTTTGTCAGAGGTCGAACGGCAAGCTCCACAACAACCAGTGGAGAATGGTCTGACACTCCTCGAGGTATGATATATAATATTAAGATCTGGCCAAGCATAGCACTATCCACACAAAGATCTATACGGGATAAAGACCGGTACGTTTTGCAGAAACGTGAGAACAATTTATTGGTAGGAAATTTAAAGATCCACAGATTAGACATGTGCAGAACGAAAAAATTTGTTTTGATTTGTTATTTACATAAATTAGTTTAGTTAAATTTGTTTCATTCATTTTCAGGATTCGTTTTGTTTATTCGTTTTCAAATCGATTTGAAAAGTTTTCAAATTTCTAAAAAGGATAAAATAGAATAGAAAATAAAGGATTAGATTTTTTTGCTATTCTATTCATTTCTTTTTGGAAATTGGAAAACTATTAGAAAAGTTTTTGAATTTTGTTATTTGGGATTTATTTACATTCGATACTATTCTAATTGGGATACATTTGAATTTCCGAATAACGAAAATGCATCTGAATTTTAATTCGGAACGAAACGAACTGCACATGTTTACCACAGATCCGGCAAACCAACCCCAGACAGAAATCTACCCAGAAGCGTACTCCTAGTCCCTCCATGGTGAGACAATGGGAGATAACGATCTAGGAGAGGATCAAGATAACAATTGAAGTGTCCCATTATTAATAACGGGAGATCTGGTTTGTCAGTCAGATAAGTCATGAGAATTTGCAGCATAGGGATATTTTGCAGTATGCATTCATTCATTGGTGGGGTAACTGATTTTTAACTGACCTATCCTATATTTAAATTTATAATTTTATTGGATAACTCATGCTAGCCTATGAATTTATCCCATTTTCAAAACTATTGGGATATATTTAAGACAATTACCGCTGCCTCAGATCCCATGAGGAAAGGGGGGGGGGTGGGCTATAAATAGGCTTTCCCCCCCCCCTTTTTCCTTTACAGTCCTCAGTGTAACCATACATCCCAACTTTTGAGATGGGAATGAGGGACACCTATCAGCAAAAGTATGCAGGCATAGGACACACCCCTTGCCACGCCCCCTTAAAGGAGAATTGTACAAAAAAATTGGTTAAACCCACAAGTGCTTTCTTTACCACTACTATTCCTTTATATTGGCTTTTGGAATTTACAAATGCAGCAATTTAGAAATCATATGAAAGGTTTGGCGCTGGAAAACACGTTTTGATAGATAAAAAGTGCATTTTATATACTATATAAATCAGACCAAAATGAGGAGGAATGAGGGACAGAGGGGCATTGTTCCAAATCAGGGACAGTCCCTCAAAAGCAGGGACAGTTGGGAGCTATGGTGTAACCATGGCTGTCCATAACCGCAATCTTCCTACCTTTTGTCAGTTTTCCTAATGAGTAATTGGTAGTTGTTCCGTTAATAAAGGCTTTGCCTTCCTCCAGGGACAGGATATGAGATCTGGAAGGCTTTATCCTCACCGCGTCCTATTTTTAATGCGCCTTCACCTCCCCTTCAACTATATTAGCAAGTTGAATTGCAGAAGCCTGGATCAGTGGCAGAGGTGTGACTCTTGAGGGGCAGTTGTTAAGGTGGAACATGAGGGACAGTTGTTAAGGTGGAACTTTAGGTAATAAATAAAAAAATGGGCAACAAGCAGAATATTTTATTTATTTTTTCCATAAAGATTTTCTTATTATTAAAGATAATGCAAGACATAACAGAGGTAATGATACAGAAGATTAAGGCTCCATTTGTAGTGCTAACAAAAAACATACAATCACCTATTATCAAAAAACTCAATGTCTAAATGCTCATCTACATTCTGTTGCACATTTGAGCTGCACATTTGAGCTGCACATTTTGTTAAAAGGAACAAAATTACATTTTGTATCAGTCTTAACCCCCCCCCCCCTCAAAAGGAATATATTGCAGTCATTAGATGTGGTGGCTGCATTGTTTTTTTTTTTCTCTCCTTTTTTCACCTGGTGATCTGGTCAGTAAGGCCCCTTTCACACTGGGGCGTTTTTCAGGCGTTTTTCAGGCGTTTTTCAGGCGCTTTATCTTTAAAAAAAGCACCTGTAAAGCGCTTGAAAGAAGCCTCATCTGCAATCCCAATGTGAAAGCCCGAGTGCTTTCACACTGAGATCCCTTTCACACTGGGGCATTTTAGCATTAAAAAAAGCGCCTATAAAGCGCTTGAAAGAAGCCTCATCTGCAATCCCAATGTGAAAGCCGAGTGCTTTCACACTGAGGCGCTGTGCTGGCAGGGCGTCAAAAAAATCCTGCAAGCAGCTTCTTTGCAGCACTTTTGGAGCGGTGAATACACCGCTCCTAAAGCGCCCTTCCCATTGAAATCAATGGGAAGCGCCTGCAAAACGCCCAAAAAGCGCCTGAAAATGCCCAAAAAGCACCTTTGGCAGCAGCGCTTTGTGGGCACTTTTAACCCTTTATTTGGCCACTAGCAGGGGTTAAAAGCGCTTGAAAAACACTGGTAAAGCGCCGATAATTTAAGTGGCGCTTTACGAGCGTTTTTCGGGCGCTGCCAGTGTGAAAGGGCTCTTAAAGCACTTGGGCTTTCACATTAGAATTGCAGATGAGGCTTCTTTCAAGCGCTTTACAGGCACTTTTTTTAACGATAAATCGCCTGAAAAACGCCTGAAAAAAGCCCCAGTGTGAAAGGGGCCTAACAAGCCTTCTGAATCCCAAGATCCCCATCTGGTACAGCACTGCACACTCAATTCCAGTGCAAATGTATAACAATGAAATAAACAAAAATGCTCAATCAACATACAGTATACATTGAAAACACCCAGGTATTGTAGCTAGGGTTCTTTTGAGATTGTGCTCTGGGTATTATATTTTGTGGAACTGTTAAGTAAAGTCCTATGTCGCTGTACTCAATTTGTTATTTGCCTATCCACAACTTAAAGTGGTTCTAAAGGCTAAAGTTTTTTTTACCTTAATGCATTCCATGCATTAAGGTAAAAAACCTTCAGTGTGCAGCTCCACCCTCAGCCGCCCTTTTACTTACCTGAGCCCAATTTTGATCCAACGATGTGCACAAGATCTGCCTCCTCATTGGCTGAGACACAGCAGCGGGAGCCAATGGCTCCCGCTGCTGTCAATCACAGCCAGCGAGGAGGGGGTGGGGCTGAGCTATGATCTGTGTGTCTCATAGACCTAGAGAAGCAGCTCAGGAGCGAGCACGCACGAGTGCCCCCAGAGCGAGACGCTTGCTCTGGGGACACTCAGCAGGGGGGAGCAGTGAGTGGCCAGGAGCCCCAGCAGAGGACCCGAGAAGAGAAGGATTTGGGCTGCTCTGTGCAAAACCATTGCACAGAGCAGGTAAGTATGACATGTTTGTTATTTAAAAATGGAAAAAAAATTAGAACCTCTAATATCACTTTAACCAAATAATATTTTTGCCACTTTAGCTGGTGCTCTGTGTGCCGTTCTTCCACATTTTTTTGGTAGCAACTCTTGCACCAAGTTGTGCGGTCCTACTGGTAATTATAGGTTTGTTTTCACATCTTTTATAAGTTCTACGTCATTTTTGTTATCATTTGTATTTTTTTTAGCTAATGTTTTAATATAATACATTACTGCATAAGTTTATTTAATTCTCTTTTTTTAAAGATAATTTTCTGTTACCTTGCAGTTTATACAAACCAGAGAGAGTGTCTCAATTCAAACAAAAGATTGGCTGGTTACAGAAAATGGATGACTGCTCACAGAAAATGAACATCTGCTCACAGATAGTAGATGACAACTCCATTCAGTTGGCGCATTGTGAGAGGAAACTACTTGTGAATCATCAAAAGGGAAGGTAGGATATAAAATATTTATGCTTAATGCAAATACGTAATCATAGATAGAATAAGCTCACCATAAAAATACAGTAGCTTGAAAATAACAGCAGTAGTCAATGCCAATTAGAAAATGCCAATCTGTCCTACTTCCCTATACTATGAACACTGTATGCCTCACAATGGAACTGGAAGAGGGCTTGACTCAAGGTGTGGTGCTGGGTTTGTCAAATCCTGATTTTGGAATCAGATTTTGATGATAAATTGAGAGTTTGCAGATTAAAATTAGAAGATTTGACTACAATAGACTTCATTTGAAATTAAAGAATAAGTTCACTTTTGGAACTTGTTATATGTTCCACCCGTATTTAGGGTGGAACATGCAACATGTTCCAGCTCCTGCCCCCTCTCCCTCATATCCTCCGCTCCCTGTGACAGCGGGCAGGGGTTTTTCTCCCTTCACCCACCCACACAGCCATGTCATCGTTCATATATTCCTGTGAATGAATGAACTACAAGTACAGTCTTTCACCGTGGCAGATGGACTTGTAGGTTAAATGAACTGCGGGTGCGCTGATCAGCAAGTCTGTAGTTCATTCATACTGCGTACAGCTCTGATAATGACAGCCCGCATAGAGGCACAAATAACAATACGAATACAGCTGTTTTGCATAAATGTGAACGGACGTTAGGGGATGATAAAGGCCAAGTACAGTATATAAGTGAGAGGATGAAAGGCCCAAAGGCTATGTTAAATAAAAGTCTTACAACATCTGTCTAGTAACTGAAAAAAAACCTTGACTATATATTACATTTTTTTTTAACATCAAAAGTTTTATGAAGAAAATGGGAGCTCCAAGTTGGCAAGTAACAAATATGCAGTGAAGTAATATATTGAATAACGTGTACAATTGGAATCTATACAGTTATTAGCGAATAAATGTAGTCTGTTAAGCAATAACCTAAGATTAGGAATCAGTTTGTGTGTAAAACTTTTAACAAAGAAGGAAATTACTCAAGTTTCAAGATAGTAACTTAAAAGAGAAGGATACCTTAAGGAGGTGAGGTAATAGTTCAGTAAGAAGTAATGAGAGATGGGGAAAAGAAGGGGTGATAGAGAAGTGGTGGGAGAAGCGTGAATGCCAATGTAGCCTATAAAGATCATACTATATGTGAGTACAGTATATCTTTATTCACATTGTGAACCGTTCTAGGTGTTTCATCATTAAAACAGACCTAGAAAGAAATCTAGGTAGAAATAACAGTAGTTATAGTTTATAGAATGTTTTAAATCTTATCCAGAGAACCTTCAGAGTTTTGTGGTAGCGTTCAGAGTTGTCAGTTGACCGAGCAATGGTCTCCCTCCATCTCACAGATATCAGTTATTTTATGCAGCCAGTCCTGAATAGTTGTTACGCGAGAGGATTTCCAGAAAAGTGGGATGAGGATTTAGCTGCGTTCAGTAGATGTTTAGACAATGAGTTCTTATTCTTCTTGAATGAGAAATCTGTGCTATGGAGCAGACAACACGCCGCATCAAGTTTTAGCTTTGTCTCTGTGATCTGAGATATTATCTCCCTGACCTTAGAAAGGAATGGTGATAAAGGACATTGCCTCCAGATGTGAAAAAGAGTGCCCTTATCGGTTTGACAACGTCAACAGGTGTCAGGGGCTAGCGGGAACCAGGAATGTAGTTTCACTGGTGTGGCGTACCAGTGGTTGAGCAACTTGTATGCCGTTTCCTGCATTCTGGTACTGATGGAGCATTTGTGAGAAATATACATGACCTTTGCCATTTCTTGCCCGAGATTGGTATTCCCAGTGCCTCCAACCAGCTCTCTCTGAATCTGTCACCACAGGGTCCACAGTAATCCTCGATCCAGGCGTAGGAAAGTGAGGTAGCCTTTGGAAGAGGTTCGCCTTCCATGCACACTGACTCCAGCTCGGTCATCTGTCTACTAAAGTTAAAGCGGAAGTAAACCCATAGATTTAACAGTTTAAAAAAAAAAGGCATGCCGTGAATGCTAACTGCACATTGGCTGTGCTCTCAACCAAACAGTCAAACCATCCAATAGCTGGTGTCATAACGGATCACATGTGCAGCACCGTGGCAGTTGAAGATTAAACAGAGGCAAAGATGGCAGCTTCCTTGGCTGAAAACGATAGGAGGGTTTACTTCCACTTTAAAGTAAGGTTGAGGTAACTGTGAACTTGAAAATAGGTCCACAGTGGTAAGTCAGGGGTATTGTTGTCTGCCCTAAGTTCTCTGAGCTCCTTAAATGAATTGTTGTGGAAGCAGTGCATGGCTAGAAGGGTCTTGTTTGAATTGAAGGGGCGTAAAAAGTGGTTCCCTATCCCTGGAAGGAAATCAGGATTGTTCTGTAGAGGTGTAAGCAGGCTCAGTGGGGTAGATATGCCAGTTTGTTTGGTCAGTCTGTGAAATATTGCTAGCGTAGTGCCTATTAGAGGGTGTGGTTTTAAAGCTGGTGAGTAGCTTGTCCAGGGGGGCCTTGAGGCGATTCAGTTCGCATTTGCAGCGCTATACAAATCATTCATTCATCCAAGGTGAAAATTGTAGGGGTATGGGACTCAATTCATCTAAAGAGATCCAGTCCTTGAGTTTGTGGTGACAATACCAGTCAATGATTCTAGTAATGTGAGAGACGAAATAGTAATTTCGGGAAGTCTGGTATGCCCATCCCTCCTCTTTCTTTGGGTTTGGTCAGAAGATTAAATTTGATTCTGGGATTTTTGTGTGCCCAGTTAAATGTCAGTTGGATCAAGTAGATCGCTTTAAAAAAAGCTCTGGGGTATTTTTCCCCTTAAATTAAATTAGCTTCAAGAATCTGCTGGAGTGATTTCCTAGTTTCTAACAAAGCTAGGGCCGACTGTTCTGTTAAGGATTGTTTTTTGTTGTGTTTCAAGGGTATGGATTTTATCTATTAATTGTTTGGTTTCCTGCTTTTTTTTCTCTTTTGCATTGGGCTCCTAGCGTGATTAGTTCCCCTTTGATGGAAGATGTATGTGCCTCCCATACCATTGTAGGGTCAGCACCTGGAGTATTGTTGTGGTCAAAAAATTATTTTAGAAGGGAGGAGATCTTGGGGAGCAGCACAGGGTCAGTCAGTAATGAGGAGTTCAATCTCCCAAGTGTAGGGTTTGGGGGGAGGCTATGATAGGTTCATAGTCAAGGATATGGGAGCGTGGTCTGAGATGGATTGGATCCCTATGTTGGCCAGAGAGATCAAGTTGAGGTTTCTTTGGGAGGTGAAAATATACTCGATCCTTGAGGGGCGTGACCAGATGTGGAAGGGAGAGGACATGTGTGCGGCTCCCCCTCCCTACGCTCTAAACATCAAAGATGCTAATGGGGGCATGGAGGTCAGCCGGTGATGGGTGAGAGCCGCCGGGCTGAGCCAAAATGGCCCCTAAATCAGGGGTCACAAAGTACTGGTTAAAAATGGCCTGCAGGCAGGGCCGATCCAGGACGTCTTTTTGTACTGCACCCAGGCACCGCAGAGGGGGAGGCGCAGAAGGGCTTTACCTCTCCGTCTCCTCTGTCCTCTCTGCTGTAGCCCAGAGAGAGGACAGAGCGGAGGAAGGAGCAGAGAAAGGATCCGGTCACTGATCCGCCCATCGCCCTGCTCACCTAGGCACTGACGATGGACCCGAGCCCCGATCCAGGGTCCTGCTGCCACCTCAGGGCAGGAGATTGTGTTCTCTGGGTCCCCTGTCACTAGGCCTGTGTGGAAGCCAGGAGTAGAGGACATGGGAGGCAGATGATCCTGACTGCCAGGAGAGGTGAGTGAGCCATCACACTGAGGCAAAGTTCTTAGTGGGGTGACGGGGGTAGAAATTTATGGAGTGTGGGGTGTATTTTATGGAGTGTGGGGGGATTTGTGCAGTGTGGGGCTATTTGTGCAGTGTGGGGGGTAATGCTGGGGGTTAATAATGCATTTGCTGACACCAGTGCTGGGGGTTAATAATGCGTTTGCTGACACCAGTGCTGGGGGTTAATAATGCGTTTGCTGACACCAGTGCTAGGGGTTAATAATGCGTTTGCTGACACCAGTGCTAGGGGTTAATAATGCGTTTGCTGACACCAGTGCTAGGGTTTAACCTGTAGCTGACCGCCCACTGTCAAATGACGGCGGGAGTGTGCAGCTCTTGTGGCGGGCTGCCGTCATATGACGGCGCTCGCTTTTTGGCCACTAGGGGGCGCGCCGCGGGAGGCGCGCACGCGTGTGCCCGCCGCGTAGCTGGGGACCCGATGCGCGTGCCCGGCGGCCGCAATGTCCGCCAGGCACCCGCGATTGCCCGGTAATTGAGCAGGACGTGGATCTGTGTGTGTAAACCCCCTTCCCTGCCAGTCACATGTATACAGTAATCAATGCATTTTTATAGCACGGATCGCTGTATAAATGCGAATGGTCCCAAAAATGTGTCAAAAGTGTCCGATATGTCCGACGCAATGTCGCAGTCACGATAAAAATCGCAAATCGCCGCTATTACTAGTAAAAAAAAATAATAATAAAAATGCTATAAATCTATCCCCTATTTTGTAGACGCTATAACTTTTGCGCAAACCAATCAATAGACGTTTATTGCGATTTTTTTTTTTTTTTTTTTTTTTTTTTTACCAAAAATATGTAGAAGAATACGTATCGGTCTAAACTGAGGAAAACATTTTGAGACCCCCTGCCCTAAATGCTCCGCTCTCCAACACAACTCAGGAGTTCAAACAAGCTGTACTGACGGAGTCAAGGTGGTCCCCCCTTGCTTGTCAGTAGTTAGTGATAAGATCAGTTCCAGCATCAGCAGGTGTGTCTGGTTAAAGGGGTTGTAAAGGTTTGTGTCTTTTCACCGACCGACTTTTACTTACCTGAACCCTCAAACTTGTCCCATGGGGGCTGTCTCTCTGCTAGGGGGTTCTCGGCTGTTGATTGGCTAGATTGATAGCAGCGCAGCCATTGGCTCCCGCTGCTGTCAATCAAATCCAATGTATGCCTCTATGGATGCCGAATGATGGACTCGGGAGCATGCCCGCAAGGTAACCCCCCGGGAGAGCGCTTCTCCTAGGGGGTTATCTGATGTGGGGAGGAGCCGAGAGAGCCGCCGGGGGACCCCAGAAAAGCAGGTTCAGGGCCACTCTGTGCAAAACGAGCTGCACAGTGGAGGTAAGTATGATATGTATGTTATTTCTTTGAAAAAAAAAAAAACGTGAACCTTTATCGTCACTTTAACTCATGAACGCTGGATGCAGATGAAGGCACTTTCTCCTCTCTCTGTGCTCTCCCTGACTTTTCTCACAAGTTGCTAGCTTGGACTGAGTTTATTATGCAAATTCTGGCTGTGCTGAAGTGTTGAGGGAGAAGCATTTATTCCTTGTATCAAACATCGAAACGCTCTAAAACAGTTTGAGAGGCTGGCAGGGAGCTGGATGATGGGACAGTTCTAGTCGCAATACAAAGTATTACAGAGAGATGAGATTTGGAGGATTAACCCCTGCAGTACTGATGATGGGCGAAAGTTTTGTTTCCTCTTTTTGCTGCTCCTCTTTGTGTGCTAACAATACAAATTGAGTTTGAACCCTAATGGAAGTCGTGAGGTACCAGCTATGTTCTAAGGACTTTATGTTTAAAACACAGAATCAGCTCCAAAAATCAGTGTGAGAGACTGACAGGGAGCTGGTTGGTGGGACAATCTCAATAGCAGCAAAAGCAGCAGAACCGTGACTTTGAGGATCACCTCATGTATTTTAGATGCAGTTTGGACTTTGCTCTCTGTTAAAGAGGAGTTCCCCTAAAAAAAAAAAAAAAAAAAAATTTAAAGTCAGCAGCTACAAATACTGCAGCTGCTGACTTTCAATAATCGGACACTTACCTGTTCCAGGGTCCAGCGAAGCTCCGCTCGCCCCCCGATCTTCTCGGCGGTGCCGGCATTGCAACTGTGGGCACCCGGCTGTGGCTTCACAGCCGGGCACCCACTGCGCATGCGCGAGCGGCGCCGCGGGCCGTGATATGCCGCACAGTCATCTGGGACCTGTCATGTGTCCCAGATGACTGACTGCGCAGAGGGGAAGTGATGTCACCAGCCCGGGCACTGAAGGAGGCAGATTACGAGGGACCCCCTAGCAACAGGCATTTAGAGGTGAGTTTAAAAAAAAAATCGAATTATTATTTTATTCTAAGAATTTTACGCAATTTTTTTTTTTTGCTGTTTTGGTGGAAACACAACTTTAAAGTGGTTGTACAACCACTTTTACCTACAGGTGATATTTACTAAAGAGACGAGCATCGATGACTACGGCGCATGCGCCCATTAGAAAGGGCACATTGTGCCCTTTCTAATAGGGGTCATGCCGTGACTGGTGGCTCCCGTAAGGAAGAGGGCCGAAGATGGACGCTCCCTGCTCTTGGGGACAACGGAGACATCACAGGCTTCGGTGTCAGGTAAGTGACACATAATGGGCTACTATACGTAGCATAGTAGCTCATTATGCTTTACCTTTGCTGGGAAATAAAGAGGAAGCAAAACGAGGGTTTACTTCCTCCTCTAATATGCTGGCTGTGTTAAACTGTTGATGTGCTAAGGGAGTAACATCTACCATTTATGTCAATCATAAAAACAGCTTTAAGAAACTATGTTTGTGGCTGGCAAAAGTCTTGGATGATGGGAAAATGTTACCGTAATCCTACACACACACACCATGGCTTGGACTGTACTTTTCCATGTATATGCTGGCTACACTGCAGTGTTGATGAGCTAAGGAAGCTGCACTTATTATTTGTACTAAATACAGAAACAACTCTGAGGCTGGACTCACACCTATGCATTTTTAGTGCTTTTTGCATTTTGCAGATTTGCACTACAGAAAGTGTTCCATAGGAAACGCTGTTAAAGGGACTGTAGTGCAAATCTGCAAAAAGCACTAAAACTGCATAGATGTGAATCCAGCCTGAGGCAGTGTATGAGGCTGGCAAGGAGCTGGATGAGGAGACCTATCTAATTGCAATGTAAATGTTTGCAGAGAGTTGAAGCTTGGAGGATTAACCCCTGCAGTACTGGTTGTCAGGTGAAATTTATTCATAAATACATATTCATATCCCATGGGGGCCGCATGCAAATTTTCAAAACTTAAAAAACAAACGATACCAGCAATAATATACTATACCCAGCACTGATGTCAGCAGGCGCATTATTAAACCTTAGCACTGGTGTCAGCAGACGCATTATTAACCCCCAGCATTGGTATCAGCAAATGCATTATTAACCTCCAGCACTAGTGTCAGCAAACGCATTATTAACCAAAAAAGGACGTCAATTTTGTTTGGGAGCCACGTCGCATGATCGCGCAATTGTCAGTTAAAGCAATGCAGTGCCGAATCACAAAAAGTGCTCTGGTCTTTCTTTTCAATTAAATATCCTACCTTGTTAATATTAAAGAAACTATGGAAAGTGGTTAAAGGAATATTAGAGTACAGGGGGTCCCCGACTTACGAACATCTCCTACTTACGAGCCTACTTACGAGCTCCTGCGGACCTTTGGCTGTTCTGCGCATGCGCGGCCAGATGGAGCCTCGGAAAATGACGGCAAACATCGGAAATGTCCATAATTTGCCGTGCATGCGCAGAACGGCATTCGACAGAACATCGGATTTGTCCGTAATTGTCGGTCTGCGCATGCGCGGCCGACTTACGAACATTTCAGATTTAAGAACAGGAGGACAGTACCTAACGAGTTCGTAACTCGGGGACCCCCTGTACCAGGGATTTATAGATTTTTCACCACTATGGAATAATAAGCATTTGCAGGAATTGTCCAACGTGGAGAAGAGTAGGGATTGGGAGAGATGTGGACTTGCCCACCTCTCCCAATTATTTAGGTTGGGTGTATTAAAGTCATTTTTGGAATTAACCACTTAAGCCCCGGACCAATTTGCAGCCAAAGGACCAGGCCCCTTTTTGCGATTCGGCACTGCGTCGCTTTAACTGACAATTGCGCAGTCGTGTGACGTGGCTCCCAAACAAAATTGGCGTCCTTTTTTTCCCACAAATAGAGCTTTCTTTTGGTGGTATTTGATCACCTCTGTGGTTTTTATTTTTTGCGCTATAAAGAAAAATATTTTTTTTTTCCTCAGTTTAGGCCGATACGTATTCTTCTACATATTTTTGGTAAAAAAATCGCAATTAGCGATTATTGATTGGTTTGCGCAAAAGTTATAGCGTTTACAAAATAGGGGATAGTTTTATAGCGATTTTATTAATATATATTTTTTTTACTAGTAATGGCGGTGATCAGCGATTTTTATTGTGACTGCAACATTATGGCGGACACATCGGACATTTTTGACACATTTTTGGGACCATTGTCATTTATACAGCAATCAGTGCTATTTAAATGCACTGATTCCTGTGTAAATGACACTGGCGGTGAAGGGGTTAACCACTAGGGGCGGGGAGGGGTTAAGTGTGATGTGTGTGTGTGTTTGTTTTTTTGGCTTGGTGTTCAACATCACTGATCGTCTTTCCCGATGACAGGGAACAGACGATCAGTGACTGTCTCACTAGGAAGCACGGGGAGAGGTTTGTTTACACATACCTCTCCCAGTTCTTCAGCTCTGTGACCCGATCGCGGGACACCAGTGGCGATCAGGTCCGCGGGTCCCGCGGCCACGGTTACGGAGCTCAGGACCAGGTCACGAGCGTGGCGCGTGCGTGACCCACGGCTGGGCACTTAAATAGCAACCTACCTCTACGTTGATGTGCCCAGCCGTGCCATTCTGCTGCCGTAAATGTGCAGGAGGCGGTCCTTAAGCGGTTAAAGGAGGATTACGGTATATCAAATAAGTCCTTTTTTAAATATTTACAAGTTAGACACACCCTGAGGATTCAATTTAAAGAGAAACCACCAGAATGGAGTGAGGCAAATTTCCTTTGGAAAATAATTGATGCTGATGTATCTAGAGGTTTTATTTCATTTATATATGACGGTATTTGTGACAGTGATAAAGGGAAATGAGGAGCTCCCTTGTTGGAGGGGTTGGGAGGAAGACTTGGGGGATATGGAAGTATATCTTGAAATATATCTTAAAAATGTGAGGGGTGTACTCGCTTTTGTGAGATACTGTAGGTCAACTCTGCACTTATGGTGCTGTTAATAATAAAGCTAAAAACAAAAACATGAACAGGAAAACCACTGCATTTGTTGGGAAGCAGAGGGACAAGAATGATTTGTTCCTTTCTGTTCTCATGAGTTGTTAGTTGTGGATCTGAACAGTTTGCCGCAAACCTGTAGCTAATTCTGATCAACACAGGAATATATAACCATATGTTAACGCATTTAACCTCTGAGTTGGAGTATGTGATTAAGCTATAACTTCAGAAGAAGTAGCTATTTCTACACCCTTAGATACTGGCAGATTTAAAGGAGCGGGTGGTGTCTTGGTGGAAGATCAGTGTGCCGCCTAGCTATCAGCTTTGTAAGCCGCATAGGTGGCTAGATGGATAGAGTGTTCCTCAGTCCTTAAGATGGCCTGTAGACAATTAAACTCAAATGGGCAGCAAGTAGGTGAATGTCTGGGTAACTGCCTTAGCACCTTTTAATATGGAGGGTGGTATTGAAATTAAGGATGAAAAGTCTCGAAGATGTCTCCTTGGGACTTGGGCCAGGAAAGTGTGGAGAACCGGGCCAAGTCTCTTCTCATCTTGTTGCGGGTGATGAACTGTAGCAGTCCAGGTATTGGGGCAGGTGAGTGATGGCAGTCAGACTGCTCCTTGTGAGCTATAGATGAAGTAGGGGTGTAGGTTAACTGTAGAATTTAGGGAGCTGGAGCCTGTAGTAGAAATCATTTGCAGAGTTTCAACTGGGGTTATCGAATGTTTGTGGATGGTTTCAGGCACCATCTACTGCCCTGGAAGAGTGGGCCCTGTTGTTTGTGAGCCGCCTGGGCAGGAGGATTTCATCTTTTTAGATTGGCCTTTTTCTGGAGACGCAAAGGGGGATCTCGGGGGGGGGGGTGATATGTTCCAGGGGAGGCAGAATGAATTCTTGATACCACTCTGGGAGGTCCATCTGTCCTAGTTGAAGTGAATGGTAGAATTCTGAGAGATCCTCTGGCGAACAAAGGGAGTGTTGCCTCCCATTATGGTTCACTAGTAAGACAAATGGAAAGCGCCATGAATACCTCAAGTCCCTCTCTCTTATCCAGGTGTGGACGGAAAGCCCTGTGATTTTTTTAGGGTTATTTGAGAAAGATCATGGAAAAGCATAATTGTCTCTCCGTTAAAAATGATTTGTTAATTTCTGTGGGCCTTATGCATGATGTTTTCCTTTAGCGAGAAGTTTTGCAGACAGCAGATGATGTCACGCCGAGGCATAGTGTCTGGGCCTCTGGCTGAGTGCTCTGTGGGCTCTTACAAATAAAAAAATTGTGTCTTCAGGTATTTCCAGCAGACTATTGAATACCCTTTGTAAGGCCGGTGTAATTTGCTCAGTTTCCACAGATTCTGGGTTCCCCCTTACCCTGATATTATTCCTCCTACTCCTGTTGTCCAGGTCCTCTAGATATCTGTTCATTTCAATAAAATGATGGGATTGTGAGGTGGTCACCCGTTCTAGCCTGTGAATCACTTTCTCCCTGTGTTTCCCAGCTGCTTCTACAGAGGCCATCTTTTCTGTCAGGACTAGCAGGTTGGTTTTAAGATCCGTTATGACCGCTGAGAAGGTGGATTTAATGTCCGCTGCAAAGCCAGACATCTCTGCATATGCAAGGGGGGGGTCTCTAGACATGTTGCTCTGGCAGGATGCCTGGCTCCTAAAGAGATACGATATGTTCCTACTTCTGTGGGTTGACAATGTACGGCGGGATCTGGTGTGTGGTGTGCTGTGGTTCTTCCTGCTCATTATCGTGCGAGCAGTGTGCATAGAGACAGGTTGAGGCTGCGATACCGTCGGAACTCCTTCACTATGCTGCCATCTATGCCACGCGCCAAGCCATGCCCCCGTGATCCTTTTTTATTTCTTGTATGTGTGAGTGGGGATCTGCCGTCCACAAAAGAGCAGCCTCACAGCAGTAAATATAAGAAGCAGAGCACAAAAAGGTGTCAGCAACATATACAACACTTTATTAGAAATAAAATGAGCATCTACTTACATCAAAGGTGAGAGATGTCAACATCAATTGGAGTCAAACGACTCTACTCTTTAAGACAAGCAGGATGGAAAAAGGTCCAGGATTCCAAGACCGTTCACCCACACAATCAATGTTCTTATAATTATTAAACCTCAGTGCTGAGGTTTAATAATTATAAGAACATTAATTGTGTTTTACACAGCAGCTGTTAATATAGCTATCAGTAACGTGGGTATTTTTGGTATATATAAGTTCACCCACACAGCCTTAGCCCAGAGCCAATATGAGAGTACACAGCCAGCAATAGCAGTGTCTGCAGCGCTCAGGAACAGGAGTTGGAAGCATCGGGGGAGAGGCATAGAGCACCACTTGCAGAGCTGTCAACAGGGATGGGAATAAAAACGGCAATGCGTTTCTGGGCATCAAGTCCCTTTTTTCAAGCCTTTTATTCCCATCCCTGTTAATACCTCTGCAAGCGGTGCTTTGTGTCTCTCCCCCGCTGCTTCCTATCCTAGTCCCTGAGCGCTACAGACACTGCTGTTTCTGGCTGCATACTCTCATACGGGCTCTGGGCTGAGGCTGCATGGGTGAACTGTCTTAGGATCCTGAACCTTTTTCCATCCCACCTGTCTTCATGGGAGTGTTGATTGACTTAAATCTATTTCAGTGTTGATATCCTTGTCCTTTTGATGTAAGTGGATGCTTATTTCATTTCCAGTAATGTGTATACGTTTACTGTACAGAGGTATGGGCAACAGAGCTGTAGGTAGTGTGTGCAGGAGTCTGACACTACACCCGTGATTTGCTGATCACAGGTGAAATACTTTGCAAGCTCCTGTTTTAAAAAATAATAAATTCACACTTTTTACCTGCAAAAATATGTGCATTTATCATTTTTTATGTAACAGTCTTCCTGGCTTAAGCCTATTCCCACTCATTCAGCTGTCAAATTCCAGCTGATGGAAATGAGACAAGAGCAAAGAAGGCAGAGAAATGCAGTATGTTAAAAAAGGAGTAACTTTAACCACATTCCGCCTGGCCTATAGCAAAAGGGGCAGTGGTTTAATTGTTGTGACTGGACGTCCTATGATGTCCTTCACAACATGCCTCTTGTGCCTGCCCCTGGGGCGGCGCGCAGCGAGGTGATCAGTGGTGATTGGTGGTGTGTCGCTCTCAAGAGGGAGTTTAAATCGCCCAAGCAAATTTGCAGTATCTTAAATCTGGAGTTAGCCCATGTTTGGGCAAATAAGTTACACAAAAAAAAAAAGCATATTCTTTCTCTGCTGTGTACCTGTATAGCACAGCGGGTATAAATGATCATAAGAGTATGAACATCACTTAAAAGGTAAACGAATGCTATATATTTTATGTGTTTTCAGGCATGCATTTAGAGATTGGCCTGGAATTGCCATTTAAGACTGCCACATCACACAGCACTCGCAAACAGGACAACCAATGACATTGTTAAAAGGAATTCTGTACTAACTGGAGTACTGTTTTTTAATGTTGTTCTAATAGATTTTATCTGTCATTAGGAAAGCAAGTCTGAATGTTCTCACTACTTGGCTTGCTCCAATCATCTGGGATGGAATATATAATTTAAAAACTTTAAATGCGCAACACAAGGACACCAGGATTGGACTGTTTGTATTTGCTGTGAAAAAGTAAGTATGAGTAAATATACTGGTTTGGTAAGACATATCCTCCAAGTGTTGAGCAATTACAAAAAGTATTAAGCAATATAAGAAAAGCAATGTAAAACGTAATTCAGATGTTTTTGCTTTAATTTAAAGCTGTATTAAACCCAAAACAAAAATTTCATATATTGCAGCTTACCAGTCATTACAAATTCAATCTATTTTGATCAGATTATTAAATTGCCTGGTAGAAACAGAGGTATGATCAATAACTTACTATATGATCGCATCCTCCATCTATCCATCGATATAAATTTTCCCATGGCTTTCTTACTGGCCAGATCAAAAAGTAATAATAAAAAGGGAAAAAAAAAACATAAAAAAAGTAAACGAATGCAGCCATCACATCTAAAGAATTTTAACACACAGTTTTGTTGGTTAAATAGGTTTTTATTTTTTTTTCTAGTGAAGTTCAGAAAACAGCCCCTGAACAATGTGCAAAATGTTCTGACCAATGTGTATACATCGTTCTTACTAATATTATTAGGGCTATTGCTGATTAAAATTTTCGTGTTCGATTAATCAATTTTTTATTTTTTTTTATCGACTAGTTTCGATTAATTATAACGCACATACAGTTCCAACTACTTTTAGCTGATCTCCTTGCATTGCAACTCTGCATTAGTCAGTGGTAAATGTGGTATACACTATATACAATCACCGACACTAGTTCGTTTCCACAATCCATGACTTAACTTCACAGTTCACAAATCCGTTTTAAATTCAAACTGTAGCACTGATGGGTAATTTTTTTTCCCACAGTAGCGTGACAATCCCTCCACCTCCGGTCTAACTAATCACTCTCACCTTATGGCATGGACCCCTGTGCAAACAGGTGGTCATGCAAGCGGGTATAAAAAGGGTTAACACGGACCATAAACTCACGTCTCCTTAGATCTCAGCAAGGACGCCAGGTCATGGGTAGAAAGAAAAGATCGAAGTGCTCACCGCTTAAGTATAAGATTTAATTTTTGTGTTCAAACTCACATAAAGAAATTATCAAAATTAAATACGTATAATGTATATATAGAAGGTGATAAATTCTATCTTTCTTAGATTGGGTGATCTGACAGATAAGATTATAATGTGCCCAAAGTGTGGTGCGAAAAAATCCCTGCTACCAGGGGAAACGTGAAAAAATCTGACTAGTGATATTGGGCTCTAGTATGACTTGGATACTCCATATGTTCGGCCTAAGCCCATGTACTTGCAATCTGATGAAATTAGTGAGTACTAATTAGTTCATCTGATATGCCACTCAGAAGACCAAGTGGCAGTTATTGCTGCGTTGCTACTTTGACAGTTGCTTTACGCTGGCGCTCTACTCACAGTGCTACTAAATATATTTGATCTGTACAATTACACGTGTCTCCACATACATTGCTCAATCAAAAAACATAGGGCACGAGGAAATACATATAAGAACTCCACAACAGAAATATATATATATACTCGCTCTAGTTGGTCATTGGTATTGCTAGAGCCCAAACATATCACCATGAACAAAAGTACCAAATAGAGTTTTTTCTTTAGAAAACCCTATATAGAATAACTCAATCGTGAAAAAAATATCTTTTTGCTGATTGAAAAACCGTACATGAAAAGTGTAAAAAAAATATTAAAATTAAAAATAAGAAAGTTCGTGTCAACGGTTCTTTCTGTAGATATGTGATATTTCACTCCTTCTGGAGTGGCGTGACAACCTTCACCACAGTGTTCTTCTTACACCCAAAGTGACAAAGCAAGAATGTTTGGCTGGCCGCTTACCAAATGTAGTTGATTGCTTTAATTAAAAAACAATCAAATGCTGCATTTTAGTGCTCATCAGTGCCTGCCCATAAGTGCTGCCTATCAGTGCCCATAAATGCCTATCAGTGCCCATAAATGCCTATCAGTGCTCATCAGTCAGTGCCCAAAAGTGCTGCCTATCCATGCCATCTCTCAGTGCCCATAAGTGCTGCCTATCAGTGCCCATAAGTGCCAGCTATCAGTGCCAGCCACCTATCAGTGCCCAGATCAGTTCAGGTTATGATGGATACATAGGTGGGAGCAGAGAGAAACACACCTCATAGTGTAATCTTGCTTTATTAAAAACTGGATAAAAACAAAGAAGCCAAATGGCTACTTACATTCCTCGGTGCCCGCCCGGCACTGGGGCTGCTCGCTTTCTAATTATAATAGGTTGGAGGATCTTTCCCTTTCAGATTTCCTGCTGTGCTTCGGCGTGCGTTCCACCCGCTGCTGCCGCTAAACCAATCAAACAGGAAGTCCTGGGAGTATTACGTTTAGGATAGTGATCAGGTACTGCCTCCGACGCACGTTTCGTAATGTCACGTCTTCAGGGGGGCGTACCTGATCACTGGATAGGCCTGATTATATGCTGCTTCTCATTAGCCATCCCGCCAATGAGAAGCTTCGTTGTGCGCAGTCTTTCGGTTAACACCTGTGCTTGTTCCTTGAAGTCACTTTCTGAGGCACATTTGCGCTTGAGGCGCATGTATTGGCCTTTGGGGATGGCTCCTATCCACCGTGGGTGGTGGCAGCTGCTCGTTGGCACATACCCATTACGGTCTGTTGCCTTGAAGAACGTTTTTGTGATGAATTGTTCCTGCTTTATGGTAATAGTGAGATCCAAGTAATTAACCTCTTTACCCATATGCTCGGTGGTAAACTTTAGACCGTAGATGTTAGTATTCATAACTGCTAGGTAGTCCTTGAACCCATCTGTAGTACCTCTCCAGAATAGAATTATGTCGTCTATATATCTTTTGTAGAACATGAGTGACTTGCTGCGTTTGTTGAAAATGGTTTCTGACTCCCACTTGTTAAGAACTATATTGGCTACGCTTGGGGCATACATGCGCCTCAAGCGCAATTGTGCCTCAGAAAGTGACTTCAAGGAACAAGCACAGGTGTTAACCGAAAGGTTTGTAGAGAAAGGTTACAAACAAGACACCCTTAAAAAAGTAATCTCACAGGTTTCAGAGATAGACAGGAACTCTTTGTTAACAACGAAAGCCAAACCTGAGTTCAAAGGCTCCACAGCATTTATCACGGGTTATAATAGACAGTACCGGCAGGTAGAAGCAATCTTCAAAAAACATTGGCCCATTTTACTGCAGGATAAAGATCTAGAGTCGAGCATCCCAAAACAACCCAAATTTATATATAAAAGAGCGCCCGGTTTACGAAATAAAATAGCCCCCAATGTGCCAGACCCCCCCAGGAAGTTGATTACCTTCTTGGAGGGATCAGGCTTTCATTATTGCACCAGATGCAAAGCATGCAGACTTACCAGACAGCCAGGGACCCAAAAGAAGGTAACCCATGTTCAATCTTGTGTAACCAAAAACACACACAAAATCAAGCCCCTAATTACATGCCACTCGGACCATGTAACCTACGTATTGGAATGCCCATGCCCAATGCAATACGTAGGTCGCACCACCAGACAACTCAAAGTACGCATCAATGAACACTTGGCAAACATAAAGAAAAAATTTCCTAATCACAGTGTGTCGAGACACTTTGAAAAATACCACAATAGTGATCCCACCCAGTGCAAATTCTATGGGATAGATAGAGTTTCTAGGCACTGGAGGGGAACAAATATGAAAAAGGAAATATCCCAAAATGAGACTAAGTGGTTGTACAAATTATGTACCATGCAACCAATGGGGATGAATATTGAATTGGACCTAAATTGTTTTTTGTCCAATGAATGACATTCCCAATAACCATAGCACCCAAAGAAAAAGTTTTTCCGTCTATGTCAATTCAAATCATATTCTGAACAAGTAGACAAATCCCACAAAAAAAAACAAAAGTCAGATTACTAAGGGTAAACATCTGCAAAACCTCTTAATTGAGGCTTAAGAACGCAGTAAACTAAAGAGGGGGAAAATTTAATTAAGTACACACCATAGAAAACACTTCAAAAATTAAAACTGAAGTAAATGAGAAACCATTGGGGATTAACAAGAGAGACATCTAGTGGAATATAAAAGAAGTGCAGAAATAAAAAATCCAAACTCACTATTTTTTAATTTTAAATTTTTTTACATTAATAAATTATACCATCGCCAAACTATACGAATAAAAAAGATAATCTGGTCCTAGAACTAAACTAATAAATAATAAGATAAATAGTGCATTGAGTAAGGGACAATTTAATACACAATAAAGTATGACATACAAAGTGTATCAACACAAATTAGTGTAGCAGTCCCCTAAAAATAAAATGGATAACAGATATCAGGAACTATAGTATCAATATACCTTTAAGCCCAAAATCGAAGGAACAAAAAGGGTTGTGTTCTGTGTGTTTTTAAAATGTATGAACCATTATAAGAATATCTTTAAGCGGCTGGTCCGTACTCGGAGCCTAGGCGGGACTGAGGCTGCGCACAACGAAGCTTCTCATTGGCGGGATGGCTAATGAGAAGCAGCATATAATCAGGCCTATCCAGTGATCAGGTACGCCCCCCTGAAGACGTAACATCACGAAACGTGCGTCGGAGGCGGTACCTGATCACTATCCTAAACGTAATACTCCCAGGACTTCCTGTTTGATTGGTTTAGCGGCAGCAGCGGGTGGAACGCACGCCGAAGCACAGCAGGAAATCTGAAAGGGAAAGATCCTCCAACCTATTATAATTAGAAAGCGAGCAGCCCCAGTGCCGGGCGGGCACCGAGGAATGTAAGTAGCCATTTGGCTTCTTTGTTTTTATCCAGTTTTTAATAAAGCAAGATTACACTATGAGGTGTGTTTCTCTCTGCTCCCACCTATGTATCCATCATAACCTGAACTGATCTGTGAGGAGGAAGAGCTGCCTAAAGTACGGGTGTATCTGTGAACAGGACAAGTCCTGTATAAGCGCATTTGATTGTTTTTTAATTAAAGCAATCAACTACATTTGGTAAGCGGCCAGCCAAACATTCTTGCTTTGTCACTTTGGGTGTAAGAAGAACACTGTGGTGAAGGTTGTCACGCCACTCCAGAAGGAGTGAAATATCACATATCTACAGAAAGAACCGTTGACACAAACTTTCTTATTTTTAATTTTAATATTTTTTTTACACTTTTCATGTACGGTTTTTCAATCAGCAAAAAGATATTTTTTTCACGATTGAGTTATTCTATATAGGGTTTTCTAAAGAAAAAACTCTATTTGGGACTTTTGTTCATGGTGAAATGTTTGGGCTCTAGCAATACCAATGACCAACTAGAGCGAGTATATATATATTTCTGTTGTGGAGTTCTTATATGTATTTCCTCGTGCCCTATGTTTTTTGATTGAGCAATGTATGTGGAGACATGTGTAATTGTACAGATCAAATATATTTAGTAGCACTGTGAGTAGAGCGTCAGCGTAAAGCAACTGTCAAAGTAGCAACGCAGCAATAACTGCCACTTGGTTTTCTGAGTGGCATATCAGATGAACTAATTAGTACTCACTAATTTCATCAGATTGTAAGTACATGGGCTTAGGCCGAACATATGGAGTATCCAAGTCATACTAGAGCCCAATATTACTAGTCAGATTTTTTCACGTTTCCCCTGGTAGCAGGGATTTTTTCGCACCACACTTTGGGCACATTATAATCTTATCTGTCAGATCACCCAATCTAAGAAAGATAGAATTTATCACCTTCTATATATACATTATACGTATTTAATTTTGATAATTTGTTTATGTATAACAGCGCCCCTGTTGCACTACCAATTCACTACCACAAAATCGCATGATTTTCAAAGGGAGCGGCTCACTACTTTATAGTATTTATTTACATAGTAATTTTTGTACACTTTTACCTTTTGAAGTATTGGTGGCTATAGTCTATTAGTATATACACATAATATACTCCAAGCGCGGGGTTGAAATAACCAAACTAGACGGTTGTTTATATCCCAAACTCACATAAAGATGATAAAAACACAGCATGTAAAGCCGACAATAATGTTAGTTCCGTAGGGCAGCAGCGGGTAACGTCATGCATAGCTCCTCCCTGTACGCGTTACGTTCAATCAGAACTTCAAAGTCACCAGACTCCTGCCCCTTCCCTTCGGTAGCAGACGGAGGCACTTGGTGAAGGGGGGAGGAGTCCGGGAAGTTGATGCCTGTGACATCACCGGATCTCCGACGGAACTCCCTGAAGACCCGGAATCCAGCGGAGAGGTGAGTACCAATCAAAAGAATTTTGACCGATCAAAAAAATTAATCGAGGAATTAATCTTTAATTTCCACAGCCCTAAATATTATCATTCCCAAAATAAAGACCTTAAGATACATCTAAACCCATGAACAAAAATTTTATATATTGCTGTTTATCAGTCCTTAAATGTAGTCACTGAAGTATTTTTTTCAGGCATTTTCACCTGGTGATCCTGCTAGTAACTTCCTGCCCTAGGGTGACAATTCTCAATCGCTGTACTGTACATTATATTTGGATCCTAAAACAGAAAGTGTTAGGACTACAGAACACATCCTCCTCAGCTCCATAATATGGGCGAGGTGGTGTGTAGTCCACAAAGAGAACTGGGAACAATTCTACCTGATAGTCAGTAGAGGCAGAGTGCAGAGGAAGGTAGCTCACAATATTTTTGGCAGGATTATCTGTATTTTTTTGCACTTTTGGAACATTTATTACAAAACACTTTCATTATTACGGTATAGTTAACAAACCAAAGGCAAACAAATAAAATGAATTTATTCTTGGGGGTTTTCATACATTTTAATGACTTGCAGCCCAGCAGCTTAACTATTTACTGCTGGCCAACGGTTTTATTGTTCCCCTGCCACGCACCCTTACATCATGGAGGAACTTCTTGGTTTACAGGCAGCCCATGCATCAACCACAGCACCAGTTCGTCAGCAGGCTCGCAGCCAATGATTTGGGCTGTGAATATGCTGATGGCTGTGGCCAATCACAGCACAGATTTGAGTATGTTAGTAAACACAATCCAGATCTGGCTGTTTTTTTTTTTTTCTCCCTGATTTCATTTGTAATTCAAAGCTGAAATCGGGGAGAAAAGCCAGCCAGCCTGTGAGTAAAATAAGCATGCATATGCTTGTTAGGCACACAGTTAACCCTTTGATTGCCCTCCTGATCACCCCTGTCACCCAGCCAGTGCCATAGTACAGTGACCGTGTACAATATTATCACTGATCACTGTATTAGTGTCTCTAGTGACGTCAAATAGTGTCAGAGTTAATTAGCGTCCCTCCCAGCCAGTGTCAGTTAGCACCAGTCCCTGATTGCCCACCACACTATCACAGTCACACTATAAGTCACTATTCACCGCCATTACTAGTATAGTTTATGTATCCTGTTCATGATGAGAACTATACTAGTGTCCCCAATAGTATAGTGACCCCAAAAACGCAGTGTTAGCAGGATCACCCCCGATCACTGCCAGCACATGCAGCATGTTGCAGAATACATTTTGGCCTACATTTACAAAGAAATTCGATTTTATTGGATATGTTTTATAACATTTATGTATGTGAAAAATATGATAAATTTTATTTTCGTACAGTGTTGCATGACTGAGCAATTGCCAGTTACAGTAGCACAGTGCTGACGAGCAAAAAATGGTCTGGTCATTATAGGGTTAAAACCTTCCTGGAAGCCAAGTGGTTAATTTGAGGGACATAGCCTTTTGCATATCTGTAGCACCCTCTACCAAAGCTAGGCCTGTTTTGTTTTGATCTGTGTGGGCTGGGAGTGGCTCAGAGTAGGCTGGTGACTCATAGATGGCATCACTTCTCGGTTACCTCCCTCTGACTTCTAGACAATTCTAGAATAAAGGAGGGGAAGAGAGGTGGAGCTGTCTGGGGGTTTTCTAAGGAGCCGTAACCAATCCCCAACCTGCATTGGCAGGGGGCAGGCTTTCTTAAATACCTAGAATCAGCCCAGCTGGGGAGGAGTTGTCGGGTGGAAGAACTGGAGATGGAGCACTAGGTTATCGGGGGCCCTTAAGGGCGCTCCCCATTCTGGGGGAGGGTGACCTTGGGCCTGGGGTTCAGGACAGAGCCCTTCTGGAAAGCAAGGAGGAT
Organism: Lithobates sylvaticus; assembly: GCA_028564925.1. Classification (NCBI taxonomy): domain Eukaryota; kingdom Metazoa; phylum Chordata; class Amphibia; order Anura; family Ranidae; genus Lithobates; species Lithobates sylvaticus. Next base: position 216,741,944 of record CM053032.1, on the reverse strand, counting down.
CCAGTCAGGAGGCACCGAGAGGAACCAAAGAGGACAACAGGAGCTAGTGTTGCCAGGCAAGTCTTCAGGAGGGAACCACCGGTGTGTGAGCAGCCAGGAAAGCTGGTGAGTGGCATGTACTATCGGGAGTGCTGGAGAGGCATGCCAGAGAGGGCTGAGAGGAAACAGTCAGAGCCAGTGGAGGATTGCAATGTCGCAGACAGTGGAGTTGGGCAGCTGCAGCCAGGAGGGCTGGCAGGGACTGAAGAGGGATTGCTGGGAGCAGTAGTCCACTATAGGACAGCTATCACTAAAGACTTCCTATTCTATTTTTCTACATTATGAAGGGACCCACAGTCCCTGCCTGCAATTGGCAAATTCTAAGGCCTGACTGGGTCAGAGTTGGGCCTAACCATGTGCTAGCTGTGCCTGGAGTTAAGTGTTGTGCAAGAGAGAGAGAGAGAGTGATAGTATTCAAGTAAGAGATATGCTGGAGGAGACTGGAGAAGTGTCATGTACAAGGAGTGTACATACAGTAGTTCTGTCCCAAATTGACTGTTCTATAATACTATTGGGCATCCCATATATTCCTATCTATCCAAGTTCAAATTCCTCAATAAAAAACACAAAAGCAAGCACATGGACTGTTCATTGTCTCCAAGGTTATTGGGAAGTGAATGCTGGGTTGGGCAGGGTGACCGGTGTGCCACAACTTTCAGCAGCTCCTTTGGGGGTACCGCTACATATCTTTGCAGCTCCCTGTCATGACAGCTTCAAAAAAATGTGTTGCTGGTTTTATTTGACCTGGTACTGATAATTTAGATTTCCATCAGTTAAATACAAAGGGAAAATAAAACGGTTAATTGAAATCCATACAACTGTATTTGACAATATCAAATTTATTTTTTTATTTTTTTGTGTTTAGAGTATTTTTTAACAATGGAATCTTTATTTCCAGGTACATTCGGTTTCTTGGTCCATTCCTGGAAACAGCGGAACGTTTCTTTATGGTTGGCCACAATGTTACGTATTATGTTTTTACTGACAATGTCACTAATGTAGTTAAGCCCAAAATGGGTGAAGGTCGCAATCTGCAGTTACATGAAGTGTCTGCTGACAAGCGATGGCAAGATGTGTCCATGCGACGAATGGAAATTCTGACAGCCATTACAAAGGAGCAGATGCCAAATGAGATTGACTACTTGGTATGTGCTGATGTGGACATGGTCTTTAATGATCATATGGGAGTGGAAATCCTTGGTGACCTATTTGCCACAATCCATCCAGGGTACTTCCTTTGGGAGCCACAACGATTTACATACGAGCGACGGCCCATTTCTGCTGCTTACATACCTAATGGTGAAGGGGACTTCTATTATATGGCAGCATTGTATGGTGGGAAGGTGGAAGAAATCTACAAACTTAGCACAGCTTGCCATAATGGAGTCAAGGAGGACAAGAAAAAGAACATTGAAGCCATTTGGCAGGAGGAGTCCCATCTCAACAGATATTTGGTATACAATAAACCTACCAAAGTACTTTCTCCAGAATATATTTGGGACACACGTTTGGGCAATGGCGCATTAATAAAAAGAAAGCGATTCTTAGCAGTACATAAAAACCATGTGGAAGTAAGAAACTAAAATGCTCTGGCCATGGACATAGCCTTTCTTTTGGTAATAATGAGAGTTCATTATGGTTCACTTATTATAGAAGCTTCATACTATACTTTGTTAAAAAAAAGGTAATCAGGGATTTTATTACTGTTGGAATGAACCAATTTAATTGATTTGCAGTTTGTTGAACAACAAAATTGATCTTGGACCATGAATAATTTTCAGTATACATGTGCACCACCTAGCTCTAGGTGTCAACCAGCTGTGCATACTTTTTTGTTGAAGAAAATGTACATATAATGGAGTTTTTTGATCAGTTTCATTATTTAAGAAAAAAAAAAAAAAAAAGTGGTTTGACTGTTAAACATGATGTTGCAGTCTGGAAAATCAGGTTCCTGCTTAAAGGATAAGATAGAAATATCAAAGATAAATAGCATACATGTATTGTAGAGAATAAACAAAGTCACTACACTGTTCAATTGATGTCATGCATTCCTAAATTAATAGCCACTAACCAAAGAGGTCACTTTTTTTTTACTGCAGTCACAACAAACACCATCTAGGAGCCATTTTGGCCAAGTGTCTATTTGATTTGACTTAAGCTGGCCATGGAAGGATTGTAATTCAGGCAGTTCTGCAGGGACAAGTCACTCTGTTGGAAAATTTTAATTCGCTCAGCATCTGCAGCCAATTGGAGTGACGGCAAAGGAGTCCCCGATGACAGAATACAATAGCACAGTGGGAAGGATTGCTCCAGCTACCACACTTGCGTGGATGGGGGGATCCGTTCATATATTTTTGATGAGCTCACTGGCTGATCGCCAAAAAATTATATATGTATGTACACACGGTCGGATTTTCTGACGGAAAATTTGCGATCGGATCATGTTGTCGGAAAATCCGATCGTGTGTGGGCTCTATCGGACTTTTTCCGTCGGAATTTCCGACGCACAAAGTTTGAGAGCTGGATCTCAAATTTTCCTTTCTCCTGATTTCATGAATAGAATATTTTTATTCGTCAGATCTCCCGAAAAATTATTTTAGTTTTATGTTTTTATTATTTTTTTATTTATTTTTTTATTTAAGATCTCCTTTTTTTTTTTTTTTTATCCATAATTTTTTTGTGTGTCAAGTTTCCTCAACACCATTATTATCTTGTATATTGCAATAAGCGTATATTGATTGGTTTGCGCAAAAGCTATTGTGTCTACAAACTATGGGAAAGATTTATGGCATTTTTTTTTATTTTTTTTTTACTAGTAATGGCGGTGATCTGCGTTTTTTAGCAGTATTGCGGTGGACAGATCGGACACTTTTTACAAATTTTTGTGACCATTGACATTTATACAGCGATCAGTGCTATAAATGTGCACTGATTACTGTGTAAATGTCACTGGTAGGGAAGGGGTTAACACTAGGGGGTGATCAAGGGGTTAAATGTGTTCCCAAATTAGTGTTTCTAACTGTGGGGGATAGGACTGACTGGGGGAGGAGACATACCGTTGCTCCTACTTAGTAGGAACAAACAATATGTCTCCTCTCCCCTGACAGAACAGGGATTTGTGTGTTTACACACACACACAAATCCCCGTGCTGGCTCTCGTGCACGCGATTGTGTGGGGCCTGCAGTGCACCCTCTGGCAGCTCTTAAAGGGAACCCCGTACCTGGCGCAGCGGTGCCATTGTGCCGCAGTAAAAATATGTGAACCGGTCCGGAACTGGTTAAAGGATGCCTTGACTGAAAAAAGGTTGAGAAACACTGATTTAATAGACGATACTGCTCTCGGCATGTGTGGTACCTATTTGGTTGCTGTTCCAGACAATTTATATCTATCATGATACACAAAAAGAAAACACACAGCATGCTTCATTATATGCAAAGCTGAACAGACTCCTTTTTTTTTTTTTTTTACAGCCCTTGCTCCTTTTTAAGCAGCCCTAATTTGTTTTTGTTCAACCAGGGGGTTAAACGACAGAAAAATTACTCGATTTCCCCCATCCACACATTCAAGGTGGATGGGGGAATCCTTCCACTGAACCTTTGTATTCTGACAGCATGGAAGCTTCCCTATTGTCCGAATACACTCATCAGTGCTGCCTGCTATATACTGCAAGTATATTTCTTTTCTAGCCCTCTGTGTTGCTCACCCTTTAGTTAATACACTGAAGCAAATACGCTATACACGATATACCCAAAGAGCTGTTAATGTAAAATAGTTTGAATCAGCAAACATATTTTAATACTTGTGATCTATAGTAGACAGGTATAAGCAAAGTTTTCGAGTTAATGAGCTTTACCAAGCAATCCATATTCACAATGTAAAATAAGGTCATGGTGAACTATGGGTTATGCTTAAAGGATTGAGTTTGCAATGCAAATATACAAAAAATGCATTGCAGATATGCTGGATTTTACTGCCTATAGTAGAGGGAGAGGTGTGGAAACGTATGAGCATTTTTTTAAAGAGAGATCTTCCTCCTACAAATCAAGAATTACCAGTTGAGCGGGTTTGGATTATATTGTATGGACGGTTTTCTAAGACTTTGTGTCAATCATGTGAAAGCCAAGGGGACCCTCAGGAGACTTAGATCTTTCTGGTAGAATATCTCCCAAGTAGCTTGGAATACCTAGGAATTCTACAGTTTCATCTGGGAAAAGGGAAGAATAAGCGTATGGCTCAACTTGCTTCTCTTGCAACCCTTCAAGATTAAGGATTATGAGCATCCACTGACATCCGATCTCGTCCGTGTCCGCTATGGTCCGTTTCTGCAGACGGAGGAAAACCCTATTTTTCCATCCGTCTGCAGAGCGGATCGGATGACGACGGACTCTACAGTCCGTCGTCACCCAATCTCCCATAGGGGAGAGCGGCACTCTGACAGGTCCGTCCCTGCACAGAGTGCAGAGACGGACCTGTCATCTTCCTTCTCAGCAGAGATCGCTACGGCGATCCTCGATGAGCAAGCGGATATCCAGGGGGCGGATCAGCACTGATCCGCCCCGTGTGAAAGAGCCCTAAGGCCCCTTTCACACGTGCGGACTGTTCGTCCGTTTTTTTTTTTTTTTTTTTAATAAATAGATTTTTATTGAGAAAAAGTTTTTTTTTTAAATATAGTAAAGAAAATTATACCAAATTATAAGTAATCATAGGCATTTGTTGGAAATACATACCATTAAATATTTCTAGACTAAAATTAACCAACATTTGTATAATTAGTCAAAATATGCATATGTAGAAGTACCAACATATTAACTGTAATCAATAGGTAGGTGCCCCGGGCTGTCCACCCCCAAGGCGCCCCATTCGGGATCATGCTGCGCCTAGAAGCGCCTTCACTAAATTGAGCAAAACTAGAAAAGTCAGTTTTTTTCATACGTCCGTTTACGGATCAAAACGAACATCAATGCTTCTCTATGGGATAGCGGACGTTAGCGGATGATCATCTGCTAACGTTCGTTAACATCCATCTCCGTTAAGCTCAGTTTTTCTGGACGGAAGAAAACCCTATTTTTACTTCCGTAAAAAAAACGGAACGGACGAAAAATGGATGTTAGCGGACGATCCGTTCACATCCGATCCGCTGACATCCATTTTTCATCAAAATATGTAGTTTTATATGCATACATTACAAATAACCTATGACCCAAAAACAAGGAATCATGGGAAAATTCCCATAATTTATGAAAAACTGATTAAATACAGTTTTAAAAAAAATAAAAAAACGGACATAAAACGGATGGAAAACGGACATAAACAGACGAAAAACGGATGACAACGGATGTAAAACGGAAATGAAAATGGATAAAAACTGATGTTTACTGACAACAACTGATGATAAAAAAAACGTGACTGAACTGATCTAATGTACGGTCCACATGTGTGAAAGGGGCCTAAAAGGAATTCTACTAGTTGCTTAGTTTCTTTTAATAATTTTTTTTTTTATAGTTTTTTATGCCCCTTTAGACTAGGATACTAGTGGTAATCCTGGACACTTCAATTTTTGCACCTGACTTGTGGCCATGTAAATTTAAGGGAGCAAGGAATTTCAATATTGATGGAGGGGCAGATGGTCCTGTCTGTGGCTGTCCTCTTGAGGAATACTACATGCAAAGCTGAATGGGCAATTGAGCCACCAGGCACTTGGAACTAAATAATTGTAAGCATGGAATCAGAAAAACTTGAAAAGAAGACAATATCTCCACCTGCTGGCTTCCTGGTAAAATATACACCATGTATATAATTTACCAAATGATATAAGCACACAATCTAACAAGTCATCTCAAAAGACCTAAATAAAACGGTCATAAAATTCAGGTTAAAAAACGTTTTTTTTTTTTATTGCATACATTTGCAAATACATATACAAAGTCACACTACTATGTCTAGGCACCTCTGCAAAAGGAGTTCCATGACTCTAAATTATCTAAGCATGTATAACAATGTATACTCTGAAAGCAAGTATGACTGGCAGGTAGCCCCTAGGTAAAACACACAAAAAATCCAAACTCATTTCTGGCAGCTGAAGGCTCATGTGTGTGTCTGTACCTAAATGGCAGCCACTCAGATAAAAAATATATATATATATATATATATATATATATATATATATATATATACACACACACACACACATAGTATATTTTTTTTTGTTGAGTGATTGTACAGGTTCTAATTAAAAAAAAAAAAAACATGTCATACTTACCTGCTCTGTACTTCTTGCTATGGGGGAACTCGTGCGGGCTTGCTCCTGAGCCAGCTCTGTGTGTCCATTGATCCACAGAGTGCTGCTCTCTCCTAACTGGCTGTTATTGACAGCAGCAGTAACCAATGTCTGACGCTGCTGTGTCTGAGCCTATGAGAAGGGAGAGAGACGCTGCTCTTCTGCACAGCGCTGGATTGAGATTGGATACAGGTAAGTATAAGGGGGGGGGGGGGGGGGATTGAGCTGCATACTGAAGGTTTTTTACCTTAATGCCGGGAATGCATTAACCTCTTCAGCCCCGGAAGATTTTACCCCTTCCTGACCAGAGCACTTTTTGCGATTCGGCACTGCGTCGCTTTAACTGATAATTGCGTGGTCATGTGACATGGCACCCAAACAAAATTTACTTCTTTTTTTCCCCACAAAAGAGCTTTCTTTTGGTGGTATTTGATCGCCTCTGCAGTTTTTTATTTTTTTTGCACTATGAACAAAAAAAAAAAAAAAGCGTAAATTTTGAAAAAAAAAACTATTTTTTTTTTACTTTTTGCTATAATAAATATCCCCCAAAAATATATACAAATATATACAATATTTTTTTCCTCAGTTTAGGCCAATATGTATACTACATATTTTTGGTAAAAAATATCGCAATAAGCGTATATTGATTGGTCTGCGCAAAAGTTATAGCGTCTACAAAATAGGGGGTAATTTTATGGCTTTTTTATTATAATTTTTTTTTTTACTAGTAATGGCCGGCGATCTGCGATTTTTATCGGGACTGCGACATTATGGCGGACACGTCGGACAATTTTGACACAAATTTTGGGACCATTGGCATTTTTACAGCGATCAGTGCTATAAAAATGCATTGATTACTGTAAAAATGTCACTGGCAGTGAAGGGGTTAACACTAGGGGCGATCAAGGGGTTAATTGTGTTACAACAGTGTGTTCTAACTGAAGGGGGAGGGGACTGTGTAGGGGAAGAGATAGATCGCTGTTCATACTCTGTATGAACAGACGATCTGTCACTTCTCTCCTCACTTCTACACACACAGATCCCGGTTCTCTGTGTGTGCCCCGAGTGATCGCGACCGACGGGCACTCGCATCGGCTCCGTGGGCGAGCAGGGGGCGCGCGCAAACCCCTAGTGGCCACAGGGCGAAGCGACATTGCATAACGTCGTTTCAACAGTACAACTGCAGCGGCTGGTCGGCAAGTGGTTAAGATAGAGCCCTTCCAACCTTTAGAACCACTTTAAGTCTTGCTCATCATAACTGATAGAAAAAGAAAAGGCTACACATTGCCCTAGGTGATTGGAGAGATGTTATCTATCTATTTTTTTTTTTATAGATTTTAACATAGAAATATACAAAAAAAAGTGCAATTGTTTCTCACGCAGGGGCAGGGCAGGGCCTAATGGCCCATGGTACAAAAAACAAAAAGAAAACAAATGCACTTACAAACTAGAACCCTATGGGGGAGGGGGACAATGTTTGGAGTGCAAGGCTCAAGCAATTTTCAAATGAACTAGAGATAGAAACTGGGACCAATTATTTATTCTAGCAAATTTTTATTTATTTTTTTAAGCCCCGGTGCTACAAAAAAAAGTGAACAAAAAACGTGCCTGTGAAACACACAATAAAAAAGTGCACTTAAGGTTGTGCTTTAGTCCACCCCCGAAGGGGTAGGACCTCACCCTGATCCCCAGGTGCAAGGCTCCTGAAAGGGACGTAGGGTACCAATGGTCTGCCAGCTCCTAGGTCAGCCAAAGCCGACTATCGACTGCTGGGTTGAGGGGCTCTCTCTAAGAGTGCAAGTGCAGGGAAGGAACCAGAAGGCCACACATACTGCTCCTTAGACATCAGGGCAAGCCAGAGGACTCGTAATCTTCATCTTAATGAGAAAAAACACACACAAAAGGGAAAGTGACAAACAGTGGAGGGAAAATAATTTAAAGTAAATAAGTGGACATTCATGTGCACTGGCCGGACCCTGAGACCTGGAAGACAAAAATTGGCCTGGACTTAGCTAAAAGGCGCAGTGCAGAAAGAGTTTTAGTGACTGATCATGTGCCTGTTCACAAGTGTTACTAAGCGCACCCCTAGGGCGACTACTCCAAGGGGGCACAGACACTGCAGACTCTTTGTCTTTCCAGCCCATGGCCAGGCAAGGTAGATCCACTCAAATAAGGAGGAACTGGGCTATTCCAGTTTACCGAGGGGAATTACTCCCGTGCCCCAACAGCCTGAGCCCCCATCACTCCAGCAAACAAAAATAGAACAGCGCCACTCAGCAAAAAGCTCTTTAATACCAGTTAAGATGACATAATATCACTTACATGGAGGTTCAGGAAGATGTGCATACAAGGTAACAGCAGTAGAGGTCACATTTGCATCGCAGAGTCGGTGTACATTCCTATAGTGTTGTTCACAGGACGCCGGGGGAGAAATCAGCTGGGAGATCTCTACACTTGACAAAGGAGCGTGCAGGTGCCGTACGGACCTCGTGCATGCTCAGAAACGCGTCGTGTCCCCTGCTTGTGTTACGTCATACGCTGCCTCTACGAGCCGCCTCGCACTCCTCTGAGACGCAGGACACAGCTGATTTCTCCCCCGGCGTCCTGTGAACAACACTATAGGAATGTACACCGACTCTGCGATGCAAATGTGACCTCTACTGCTGTTACCTTGTATGCACATCTTCCTGAACCTCCAAGTAAGTGATATTGTGTCATCTTAACTAGTATTAAAGAGCTTTTTGCTGAGTGGCGTTGTTCTATTTTGTTTTCTTTCCTCTATGACTGAGCCGGCTTCGCTCCAGAGAAAAGCAGCCTTCAGCAATTAAGTGTATTCCTCATCTGATTATTCATCCAGCAAAATTATATTGATTGGACTTACCTTTTGGCTCCTGCACTTTCCATTTCATTCTCCCTTTGAAGTGTACTTGGACATTATTCCCTGAAAATTTGTTGCTACTTCCACCATAAACCCATTTGATTTTATCCACATCTGTATACTGAGCGCCTGTGTCATTTTTGTTATATCACTCAAGCAGGGGCAGGGCCAGATTAAGAACATCATGGGCCTGGTGCTGAGGATTATGGCGGGGCTTTTTATAAAAAAATAAATAAAATAAATAATAATTAAAAATGCAAACAATTTTTTGTTATAACAAATTAAATGAAAGAGAGAGGATGAGAGAGAGAGAGAGAAAGGGGATGAGAGAGGGGTGAGGGGTAAGAGAGGGAGGATGAGCGATAGAGGGGGGATTAGAGAGAGGATGCGAGTGAGCATGTGTGGAAGTCACAGCAACACAGCCCGGCCAAGGCAAGTGACCGAAGGCACAGAACCCGGGAAGAAGACAGGGTGAAGATGGAACAAAAGTTTGCCCATTCTAGAGCTGGTAACATTGAGGATATTCAATATCATTTTAAAGAACTGTTTTTGTGTGTAAGAGGCATGGGGAGGAGTATGGATGGTATAAAAGTGGGAAATATATGCAGGTGAGGAATGTGGAGGGTATAACAGTGGGCACTATTTACAGGAGAGGAGTGTGGAGGGTATGCCAGTGGGCAGTATGTACAGGAGAGGAGTGTGGAAAGTATTATGAGGGTGGTATAGTACAGGAGAGGCGTGTGGAGAGAGATAGTTGAGAGTATGTACAGGAGAGGAGTGTGGAGGGTATGACAGTTGGCAGTATGTACAGGAGAGGAGTGTGGAGGGCATCACAGTATGGGGAGTATGTAAAGAAGAGGAGTGTATGACAGTGGACAGTATATACAGGAGAGGAGTGTATGACAGTGGGCAGTATGTACAGGAGAGGAGTGTGGAGGGTATGACCGTGGGCAGTATGTACAGTAGAGGCATGTGAAGGGTATGACAGTAAGCAGTATGTACAGGGGAGGAATGTGGAGGGTATGACAGTAAGCAGTATGTACAGGAGAGGAATGTGGAGGGTATGACAGTGGGCACTATGTACACTAGCGGAGTGTGGAGGGTATGACAGTGAACGCTATGTACAGGAGAGGAGTGTGGAGGGTATGACAACACAGACTTGGGACTGGCCACGGCAGAGTTACCAACAGCGTGGTACAGTGAAAATGGCTCCCTAACTCCCTTGGCCCTTCCCCTCCAAAGCTCCCCTCCTCTTTTCTCAGCACAGACTTGGGACCGGCCACAGCAGAGTTACCAACAGTGTGGTACAGTGAAAATGGCTCCCTAACTCCCTTGGCCCTTTCCTTCCAAAGCACCCCTCCTCCTTTCTCAGCACAGGCTTGGGACCGGCCAAGGCGGAGTTACCAACAGCGTGGTACAGTGAAAATGGCTCCCTAACTCCCTTGGCCCTTCCCCTCCAAAGCTTCCCTCCTCATTTCTCAGCACGGGCTTGGGACTGGCCACGGCGGAGTTACTAACAGCGTGGCACAGTGAAATTTGCTCCCTAACTCCCTTGGCCCTTCCCCTCCAAAGCTCCCCTCATCCTTTCTCAGCACAGGCTTGGGACCTGCCACGGCGGCGTTACCAACAGCGTGGTACAGTGAAAATATCTCCCTAGCTCCCTTGGCCCTTCCCCTCCAAAGCTCCCCTCCTCCTTTCTCAGCACGGGCTTGGGACTGGCCACGGCGGAGTTACCAACAGCGTGGTACAGTTAAAATGGCTCCCTAACTCCCTTGGCCCTTCCCCTCCAAAGCTCCCCTCCTCCTTTCTCAGCACGGACTTGTGACCAGCCACGGTGGAGTTACCAACAGCGTGGTAGAGTGAAAATGGCTCCCTAACTCCCTTTGCCCTTCCCCTCCAAAGCTCCCCTCCTCCTTTCTCAGCACGGACTTGGGACAGGCCACGGCGGAGTTCCCAAATACTTGGTTTACTGAAAATGGTTCCCTCTCCTGCCAGAAGTAGTTGTGTACTCCAATGTACTGTTAGGCATACTTGCTCTTTTCTCGTCTCCAGACAATTTACCATACTCTGGGCGAACAGGTCCTGCTGTCTGTGCTCCGTAAAGGGGTACACCCTCTTCCCACACTTTACAGTCGAGACTACGCACACCGACGGGACAGCAGAGAAGAGATGTACAGCAAACAGTGTACTCTCATGTAATGAAGTCCCAAAGTGGACACACACCTGGAAAAAAATACCGGCCTCCACCCTCCCCTTTTTGACTGTCCAACACACACCTGAGAAAAAAATACTGGCCTCCGCCCTCCCCTTTTTGCCAGTCCAACACACACCTGAAAAATAAAAATACCGGCCTCCACCCTCCCATTTTTACTGGTCCAACACACACCTGAAAAAAACATACCGGCCACCATCCTCCCCTTTTTGCTGGTCCAACACACACCTGAAAAAAACATACCGGCCACCACCCTACCCTTGTTGAGGGTCCAACACACACCTGAAAAAAAAAATACCAGCCTCCACCCTCCCCTTGTTGCCGGTCCAACACACACCTGAAAAAAAATACCAGCCTCCACCCTCCCTTCTTTGCCGGTCCAACAAACCTAAAAAAAAACGGCCTCCACCCTCCCCTTTTTGCCAGTCTAACACACACCTGAAAAAAAGAATACCGGCCTGCACCCTTCCCTTTTTGCCGGTCCAACACACACCTGAAAAATAAAAATACTGGCCTCCACCCTCCCCTTTTTAGTGGTCCAACACACATCTGAAAAAAAAAAACATACCAGCCTCCACCCTCCCCTTTTTGCTGGTCCAACACACACCTGACAAAAAAAAAAATACCGGCCTCTACCCTCCCCTTGTTGCCAGTCCAACACACAATATAAAGGGAGGGTGTTTTTTTTCAGGTGTGTGTTGGACCCTTTTTGCCGGTTCAACAAAACTGAACAAAAAATACCGGCCTCCACCCTCCCCTTTGTATACTGAAAATGGTTCCCTCTCTTTCTTCCTTGCCATATTTGTCCATTTTCTTTTATACACGAGTGTGCACCAGACGGGACCACTAGTTTGCAGCTTAAAGACTGTTACTTTGGTGGCTCAGCGGACACGTTCAGCTGGTGGATAATGGGCACAATCACAATGTGATAATAAATGGGGGAAATTCCTGCGTTATCAGTGAATAAATCATTTATAGAAGGAAATTAGTCGCTGTAATCTCCTATAGTGTATAGAAATGTGGCAGTGACGCCGCACTGCTAATACTGATAGAAATCTATACAGATGGTGAGGTTCATATATACAGATAAAAGCATTATTAAAGCGGAGCTCCACCCGCACCAAAAATATTAAAAGTCAGCAGCTACAAATACTGCAGCTGCTGACTTTTAATAAATGGACACTTACCTGTTCCAGGTTCCAGCGGTGTCGGCAGAATGTGACGAGCGACCGCTCGTCTCTCGGCTGCCCTTCTGCCATCCTCTGTCAGGGAATCAGGAAGTGAAGACGCAACGTCTTCACTGCCTGGTTCCCTACTGCGCATGCGCGAGTTGCGCTGCGCGTCTCTATTGGCCCCCGTTGTGTCCTGGGAACTGTGTTTCCCAAGACACAATGGGGCATCCTCGGATATATTCTCGGATATGGGTGGGGATGCTAGTCCCGGAAGTGGGTGCATATACCTGTATTATACAGGTATCTGCACCCCCCCTCCCCCCGAAAGGTGACAGTTGTGGCACCGGAGGGGGGGAGGAAACCGATAACCGGAAGTTCCACTTTAGGGTGGAGCTCCGCTTTAACCAATTCCAATAATTTACCAATTCAATATACGTAAATTACAAGAAACCCAGTTCTTTCAGTAAGTGAATATACATTTCCAGACAATAATACAATTTATATACATTTCCATACAATAATACATTCATAATCCTCCAAGTAGGGACGTACTAAACTGCATATTGGGATGATGGGATGATTGAATTATTGGCTGCAATACTGAGAGCTCTCACTAGATGTCAATGTACTTTATACACATAAACATACATACACATATATATATTATATATATATATATATATATATATATATATATATATATATATATATATATATATATATATATATATATATATATTAATTACTCTGTTTCTCAAAATATGTTATTCTTTCTTACAGTGCTTGATACAATGTAGCAAGAAGCAGTTGCTAATGTTCAACTGTTCAATTGCAGATGTATATGCAGCTGTACAACAGGATCATAGTGAATTATACAGAAGTAATGTAAAAATTACATTTGACCTGTTATTGATGGGAATATGGGTAGAATAATTATTTCTCATGGGGTTTATGGGAGGAATGTCATGTTAACTCTTGACAATGAACATATTTAAGCCATTACTGATAATAATTGGCACATAATTATTTTTCTACATGGGGATTATGGGTGGAATATTGTAGGTAAAAACACATAGCAACAAATTAAACCTATTTCTGATAAGAATAGGCATATAATTATTTTTCTACATGGGGGATTATGGGTGGAATATTGTTTATAAATATACATAGGAACCTATATAACCCATTTCTGATAAGAATATTCATATAATTATTTTTCTACATGAGGATTATTGGTGGAATATTGTTTATAAATATACATACAAACCTATTTAACCCATTTTTGATAAGAACATACACATAATTATTTTTCTACATAGGGATTATGGGTGGAATATTGCAGTTAAACATACATAAGAATATATTTAACCTATTTCTGATTCATTCTCTCAAGAACATGTTAAATATGTTTCTTGTCAAGTGTAACCATGATATTCCTTCCATAATCCCCATGTAGAAAACAATTATACCAATAGTATTTTCAGATACAGGTTAAATATGTTCCTTGTTAAGCATAACTAGAGATGTGAAGGCCTGGAAAAAAATGGAAACATTTGGAAAAAAAATACTTTTTTTTCCGGTTTTTTTCCAGAAGGCTTTTTTGTTTTCCCAAATATTGGAAAAATTAAAAAAGAAGAAAAAAAAATTGTAGAATATTTTATTTTTACATGATGAATAAAATATTTTAAGACAGGGTGTTCAAATATTTTCCAAATCATTTCTAAAAAAAAAAAATGTATAATATAATAATTAGTGAAGCCAAGCAAGTCCTAGGTAACAAACTGAACCCTCCAATGCAAGAACAGTATGCATTTCTTCCTTTAGGAGGTGCTGTGCTGCTATTGTAACAAGAAAAAGTTTTCAGTTTTGCTTTTGCATGTTAGTGGGTGTGTTTCGTTTGTTCTGTCCTCTTCACTAGGCCTCAAAAGCATTGGAAGAAAATACAGAGCAACAAAAAGGACCTGGAAGTATATACTTAATTAAAAAAGGTAAGAGTTTACATTTATCTGATTCTGAATCCAGAAAACTGAATCATTTAGCTACATTAGTTTATCTTTATAAACTTTTGTGTAAATAATTAAATTACCAGTAATCTGGTTCTTCCCCCACCCCCACCCACAATTAGTGTCTTCTTGCAAAGTAATAATTTTTTCTTGTTTTTATTTCCTACTCCCCTCAGAAAAATGGTGAGACCAACATCTAGCATATGGAGGCATTTTCACATTACAGGTTCTTCTGAAAAGAAAAATGCGATTTGCAAATATTGTCAGATGAAATATGCATTTCCAAATGCTACCGGGATGACAAAACACATTCTTGTATGTAACAAGTGCCCTGTAGATATAAAAAAATCCGTCACAGATCGAAGTGAAGAGGTCAACAATGATGACAATGCACATAGTTTTTCTCAACGTTCTCGTAACAGAATGACTTTCAATCTTAAAAAGACAAAAAAGTGCTAATGTAGCATTTTTTTTTTCAATTTTTCCAAAAATTTCTGAACGTGAAAAATCTAAAGTGCTAATTTTAAAGGCCAGCTTAAAGGCGTTTCCCCCCCCCCTTTTTTTACATACTGTATAGGCCGACCCGAATATAAGCCGAGGCACCGAATTCCGAACCTAGGGTGGGAAATGCAGCAGCTACTGGTAAATTTTCAGGATGCGGTGTGGCACGGACAACACAGAGGCTGCCAGCGTCACTGTGTCTATCAATGCAGCCTCACTGCCCATCATTGCAGTCCTACCATTCCCATCATTGTAGCCTCACTGTGCCCATCACGCAGCCTCACAGAGCCAATCGTAGTCTCACGCCCATCATTGCGGCCTCAATGTGGCCGTCATTGTCGCCTCAATAGTAGTGACGGTATGTCAGTACCTGTATTGCACAGCGGACATCTCCCGCGGTATCTCGGAGCTCAGTCTGAAATGTTCGGCCGCCCTGTGACAAAAGTCCTGCCTTCCTCCTAAACCATCTTGTGTGATAGACGCAGTGTTCTATCACATGAGGTGGTCTAGGAGGAGGGCAGGACTTTTGTCACAGCGCAGCCGAACATTTCAGACTGAGCTCCGAGATACAGTGGGAGATGCCCGCTGTGCAATACAGGTACTCTGTGTTGTGTAAGGGAGGGAGAGAGGGGAGTGCTGCAGCCACAGTTCAATGCAGCCCCAGGGCAAGAAGATTAATGCCTGGTATTTCTGCCCTGACTTGGGTATAAGCTGAGGGGGGGGTTTCAGCATAAAAAAATGTGCTGAAAATCTTGGCTTATACTTGAGTATATACAGTAGTTACATAGTCAGGTTGAATAAAAGACACAAGTCCATAAAATAAAACGTATCATACAATTTCATATACCCAATCCTATACCCACAGTTGATCCAGAGGAAGGCAACCCCCCCCCCACCCCTCCAGAAAAGCATGATCCAATTTGCTACAGCAGGGGAAAAAAATTACTTCCTGATCCCAGAGAGGCCATCGGATTTTCCCCGGATCAACTTTTCCTATAAGGCCCCTTTCACACTGAAGCGTTTTTTCAGGAGCTACAGCGCTAAAAATAGCGCCTGTATAGCTCCTGAAAAAAGTGGGTCCTTTAACTCCAGTGTGAAAGCCGGAGGGCTTTCACACTGGAGCGGTGCGCTAGCAGGACGGTAAAAAAAGTCCTGCTAGCAGCATATTTGGAGCGGTGAAGGAGCGGTGTATTCACCCACCGCTCCATACCGCTCCTATACCGCCGGCAAAGCGCCGCTGCATCGGTGCTTTGCGGGGGGGTTTTAACCCTTTTTCGGCCGCTAGCGGGGGTTAAAACCACCCCGCTAGCGGCCGCATACCGTGGCTGAAACAATGGTAAAGCAGCGCTAAATATAGCACTGCTTTACCACCGCCGCCCCCACCGCCCCAGTGTGAAACTGGCCTAAATGTTAGTATTCAGTTATATTATGTACGTTGGTGACCTTCTGACCTGTACAAAATCGCTGGACTTTCCGCCTAAAAACGATACGCTCAGGTGTGAATGCAGCCTAAACAGGTCACCGTTTCTCTTTTTTTTAAATGCAATCTTCTGCGTTTTTTCTTACAACAGAATTATTTTATTTACACTGTTTGTGTTCGGTGCCAAAAATAAGTAAAATCAGACTTCACTTATTTTAAGCTCACTGAAATGTATGCCTAAACCCTGTTTGAATGTGTGCTGTGTCCAGAGTGGATAAAAATCAATGATTTAAAAAAAGAAAATCTGATTTTTTTATATTTTTTTTGATTTTTTATCAAATTTATTTATCTAAAGATAGTTTTCTATTTAAGATACATTAATAATTTAGTTTATTCAGCATGAAATGGAGCTTAGTTCTGTAGCATGAGGCTGTATATTCTGCAATATTTACATTTTTGGTAAACTCATTCAATGAATCCAAGCTCTGCAAGCTGAGATAACATGCACTGCATTGATGCATTCATGCAATTTTACAGTAACCATGAGATAAAACAAAGTTCCTGAATATTCCTTTATCCCATTGTTTTGCAAATCTATGTACAGTACAAACTGTATGATTGAATCGGTTCTGATATCGCTGTTTTACTAACCTGATAGCTTATTCTAAATAGGAAGCCTTCATTTTGTTTGCTAATATTAAAGATTGAACTACCAGCAAGAATAAGTCCTTACATTTAAAGAGCACCTGTCATTTGAGATCCATCATGGCAGCGCCTGTTAGTTGGCATCCGCTCACCTGCTGCCACGTCCCTCACCTTGTTGGGTCACTGCTGCATCACCAGCCATCCCATTAAAGTGAATGGGACTGTGGGTGAGCCAACAGCTGGGTCAGAGGAGGAGTCACTGTGGGACAGAGATGACAGTTGCTTTTTAACCGCTTGCCGACCAGCCGCTGCAGTACTGCGGCAACATGGCTCGGCTGCACGAATCGCCGTTCTGTTACGTCACTCCCTCTGGTGGCCACTAGGGGGGGGGGCGCGAGCTCCCCGTAGCTTGCCCCCGGAGCCGATGCGAGTGCCCGGTGGTCTCGATGACCGCCGGGCTCCCACGATCGCTCGTAACAAGGCGAGAACCGGGATCTCTGTGTGTGTAAACACAGAGATCCCGGTTCTCTGAGCGGAGAAGTGACAGATTGTCTGTTCATACAAAGTATGAACAGCGATCTGTCATCTCCCCTAGTCAGTCCCCTCCCCCTTGAGTTAGAACACACACTAGGGAACACAATTAACCCCTTGATCGCCCCCTAGTGTTAACCCCTTCCCTGCCAGTGACATTTTTACAGTAATTAATGCATTTTTATAGCATTGATCGCTGTATTAATGCCAATGGTCCCAAAAATGTGTCAAAATTGTCTGATGTGTCTGCCATAATGTCACAGTCACTATAAAAATCCCCATTACTAATAAAAAAATAAATTCCCATTTGCCTCACTGTGCCCATTTGCAGCCATAGGTCACCCAAACTTCAAACTTGGTAGTTAAGGGTTCCTAGATGCCCCCTAGCTGCAGCCAAAATGACATTGCTGCAGATGGACACAGTTGACTGATTTTGGTGCCCCGTATCTCAGGGTCACTTGGTGCTGTTTATAGCGCAAAAAATAAAAATTTGTGGGGAAAAAAAGGACGTCAATTTTGTTTGGGTGCAATGTCGCACGACCACGCAATTGTCAGTTAAAGCAACACAGTGCCGAATCACAAAAAGTCCTCTGGTCAGGGTAAAATTTTCTGGGGCTTAAGCGGTTTAAAATTATGATTTAAATCAAATCCACCTGGCTGTGTCCGTACCTGCAGCATGTTTCCCCTTTAAATGTGTGTGCAGAAATTTGGATGTTTCCTATTGACTTTGGGTGCCCGCCAGATCCTCATGGGGCGGCTGCTTCTTCAAATAAGGCTTGACATTCTTGGATTATGTGAGTATTCAGTTTAATGATCCAGTCATGCAGATGAAATAAATAAAACAGGAATTTGCTTTTCACATGATTGGATCATTGAAGTGAATCTTCACACTATTTTTTATTTTGTGAAGAATTTCAACTAATTTAGTAAAACAGCCTCACTTTCTCTCCTAGAATGACAACATTGTTCTGTATCTCTGGAGGAGCAGCTTTGTCACCCTAGCACAGAAAGTGTGTTGGGACTACACACTGGGAACGCTTCCCCCGCACTTCTTGTGTATATCATAGCAGGAGTTCTTTTGTACTCCTAATCAGTGTTGCCAACCGTCGGTATTTTTATTGGCAGCCAGTAAAAAAACAGGCAATTTTCTCCTGCCAGTAAATGCCAGTAAAAGGAAAAAGTTGCCAGTAAAAAATATGACTGTGATGTTCGGCTCAGTCCAGAGCCAGCCGAGACCATCCGAGTCCCTGCTACTGTGTGTTTGGGCAGCTCTGGTGGAGGCAATGCCCGAGCGTGTCATGTGATGTCATGGTGCAAGGGAGCCAAGCAGAGCGGCCAGAGCATGGTGTGCGGGTTGCAGGATAGGAGCAGGGCAGGTCGGGAGCGGGACTGCCAGTGTTGTTTAGACTGGAGTGGACTGAAGGGACCAAGAGTCAACTTCATGTGTGTGTGTGTGTGTGCCTTCCTATTCTAATTTCTTGCCCTCCTGAATCCTGTCCATGAGCTACTTACTTACTATATCGAAAATAAAATAAGAAATATGTTTTTTGGCCTAATATCTATCTTAAATCACATTGCTATTTGCATATTGTACTTGTTTGTAGCCTAAATATTAAAATTTGCACTTAAAACTGTAATTTTGTAACTTTTGGAAATGCCAGTAAAAACGTGGCTGTGCCAGGAAATTTTGTGTGTTGTGTCAGTAAATTTTAATCTGGTAGGTTGGCAACACGGCTCCTAATAGACTTCTTGACAGCGGCGGTGCGTCCATAAAGGGCGCAGGAGCGCCGCCCCCCTCTCCTGTCACTCTCTATACTCCATAGATAGATTCATGCATTGCATGAATCTATCTATGGTCGCTGCTGACACCCCCTATTCAGGTGTCCGGCCCCTTTTCGGTCACTGGGCACCTGAATTACAGTGGTGGGGGTGTTTTTTGGAAACACCTGATTAGCGGCGTAGGCGCTAATAGGCGTCCAAAAAGGTGACAAGCGGGCGCAACGCTGTGCCTTCCTTGTCACTCAGCAGTATGTTAGCAAACCGAAGGAATTCGGTTTGCTAACATTGTACGGCCCCTTAGCCAATCAGGAGCACAGGTCTGTGTTACCTGTGCCCTGATTGGCTGAAACGCCAGGCACTGTGATTGGGCGCCTATCAGGCGTCCAATCATAGCAGAGGAGGAGCAGGCAGGAGAAGAAATGGAGGACACCGATGCCGCCATCACCCGAGACAAGGTAAGTGCAGGGCGGGGGGGGGGGGGTCACAGTGGCAGCTTCTTTGCAGGGACAGCTTTATTTTGAAGCGACTGTGTTTTATGGCAAAGTGACAAAGTGGCAAAGTGGCTGTGTTTGATGGCAAAGTGGCTGTTTGATGGCAAAGTGGCTGTGTTTGATGGCAAAGTGGCAAAGTGGCTGTGTTTGATGGCAAAGTGGCTGTTTGCTGGCAAAGTGGCTGTGTTTGATGGCAAAGTGGCTGTGTTTGATGGCAAAGTGGCAAAGTTTGATGGCAAAGTGGCTGGGGACTAGGGGAGACATGGATCAAAAGGCTGCATTATACCATTATGGTGGAAGGGCGCTTATTGGCGCAAGAGTGTAGTGGAATATCCACTACATTTTTAAAGAAATCATTTGGTGCATTGTAAATAAGCTTTTGTCATGTGGGCATTTTACTGTGCTAGTATACAAATGACAGGATAATATACACTCACTGACCACTTTATTAGGTACATCTGTTCAATTGCTTGGTAACACAAATTGCTGATCAGTCAATCACATGGCAGCTACTCAATGCATTCAGACATCTAGACGTGTTGAAGGCGACTTGCTGAAGTTCAAACTGACCATCAGAATGGGAAAGAAAGGGGATTTAAGGGACTTTGAACGTGGCATGGTTGTCGGTGCCAGACAGGCTGGTCTGAGTATTTCTAAAACTGCTGATCTAATGGAATTTTCATGCACAACCATCTCTCGAGTTTACAGAGAAGAGTCAGAAAAAGAGAAAATATCCAGTTGTGTGGAGGAAAATGTGATAAGAAGAGAAAACCGCGCCACCCTTTATTATTAGTGCTGTTACCCAATTTTTACCCTCCTTTTGTTGCTTTAACCACTTCAGCCCCGGACCAATTGTCAGCTTAAGGACCAGAGGTCTTTTTTCAATTTCGCACTGCACTGCTTTAACTGGTAATTGCGCGGTCGTGCAATGTTGTAACCAAACTAAATTTGTGTCCTTTTCTTCCCACAAATAGAGCTTTCTTTTGATGGTATTTCATTGCCTCTGTGATTTTTATTTCTTGCGATATAAACAGAAAAAGACCGAAAATTTTGAAAAAAAAAGATATTTTCTACTTTTTGTTATAAAAAAAATCTAATAAACAAAATTTTAGTCAAACATTTGGGCCAAAATGTATTCAGCCACATGTCTTTAGTAAAAAAAAAATGCCAATAAGCGTATATTTATTGGTTATAAAGTACATTTTCTGGAATTTACACCGCTCAGGAGAAGCGACAGAATGTATTTTGGGGTGTATTTCCACATATGCCCATGACATGTTTGAGCAATATATCATTTAGTGACAACTTTTTGTAAAAAAATATATATTTTATTTTTTTTCATTATTCAATCTCTTGGGACAAAAAAAAATAAAAATTAATGGGCTCAACATTGTTCTCAGCAAATAGCTTGGGGTGTCTACTTTCCAAAATGGGGTCATTTGGGGGGGGGGGGGGGGGGGGGTTTGAACTGTCCTGGCATTTTATGCACAACATTTAGAAGCCTATGTCACACGTCACCCACTCTTCTAACCACTTTTTGTTTACATGAAAACATATTTTTTTTTTTCAAGAAAATTAAGTTGAACCCCCAAACACTATATATATTGTTAAAGCAAAGGCCCTACAGATTAAAATGGTGGGTGTTGCATTTTTTTTTTCCACACAGTATTTGCACAGCGATTTTTCAAACGCATTTTTTGTGGAAAAAATACACTTTTTTTTATTTTAATGCACTAAAACACACTACATTGCTCAAATTTTTGATGAAATAAAAAATATGATCTTAGGCCGAGTACATGGATACCAAACACGACATGCTTTGAAATTGCGCACAAACACGCAGTGGCGACAAACTACATACATTTTTAAAAGCCTTTAAAAGCCTTTACATGATACCACATTAGATTCACGGAGGAGGTCTACTGCTAAAATTACTGCACTCGATCTGACCTTCGCGGTGATACCTCACATGCATGGTGCAATTGCTGTTTACATATGACGCCAGACCAACGCTTGTGTTCGCCTTTGCGCAAGAGAAGGGGGGGCAGGGGTGCTTTTTTTTATTTTTTATTTTTTTATTTATTTAGCTTTTTTATTTTATTTTTAAACTGTTCCTTCCATTTTTTTTCTTTGTTATCATTTTTATTGTTATCTCAGGGAATGTAAATATCCCCTATGATAGCAATAGGCAGTGACAGGTGCTCTTTTTTTGAAAAAATTGGGGTCTATTAGACCCTAGATCTTTCCTCTGCCCTCAAAGCATCTGACCACACCAAGATCGGTGTGATAAAACGCTTTCCCAATTTCCCAATGGCGCGGTTTAAATCTGGGAGGGGGGACATTCCCTCCCACTGCTTGTAAAAGCAGTCTAGAGGCTAATTACCTGCTAGAATTGCTTTTATATGAAAGCCGATCACTGGCTGAAAAGAATGATACCAAGATGATACCTAAACCTGCAGGCATCATTCTGGTATAACCATTCAAAGTCCAGCAACATACTGGACATATATTGTAATCTTTTTTTTTTCATGCAGCCTCTTGGCTGAACGAAAAAAAGAGATTGATTGGTGGGTATGCCCACCATTAGAATACCTCCCTTCATCCACCCACTTCTAATGATGGGCATACATGCACCATTTATATATGCCGAAGCATGGGGGCATCCTCCCACAAAAGTTATGCCATGTACACACGGTCGCACTTTTCCACGGGGCAAGGCTCCGTTGGAATTTCGACCGTATGTACGCAGCATTAGGAGCCAATCGCTCCTCCACCCCCTGCTGCCCCCATGCTTCGGCATATATGCTCTTTTTTTTAACTGTGGTGGTGAAATCACCTCCTACAGCGTTGGAGTCGCGGCTTTATGTATCGTGGGAGCAAACGCTGTTGCTGTCAAGATAAATAAATCCGCGCTGCAACTGAATGGCGCACCTGAAAACAAAAAAATGGTTAACACTAAAACACAGTAAACAAAATTACATACCTGAAAAGCAAGCATGATAAAACATAATAAAACATTGCCGAATAGAATGGAGTAAAAAAAGAGCAACAATAGAGAGAGAATAGAGAGAGAATAGAGAGAGAGAGAAACAATAAAACGACAACTATTTTTTTATTTTTTTGAGATTTACAGGTAAAAAACCTCCTGACTGTTAGCGACTGAATCAAAACGCTACCACAAAAAACATGTTATCGATCGCAGGGATCAGGCCTGACTCTGCGAACGCTTCAGTTATGTGTGCTTAGTGTTTTGTAAGTGACAGTGATCGATCGATACTGCACTTGGGTGGGCTGGGCTGGGCTGGGCGGAGGGGGAAAACGCAGGTGCTAGCAGGTATCTGGGCTGATGCCGCTAACAATGCATTTTTTGGAACCCTAAACTGCTGGGACGCTAGTATAGATCTGATCAGATCAGATATTGATCTGTTCAGATACTGTACCACTAAGGGAGGTGTATGCTTTGCGCGTGAGTGTTTGCGGTACTGGCACTAACCTGGGGCGACGCAGACCTTATTTGACCCTAAAACCTAATTGATATCACCCGCCGGGCGATCAGGGGGTTAAACCGTTATTGGGTAATAAATGGCGGGTGCCCTGACAGTATAAAAAACAAACTATCTAACCAGCGTCACCCGTAACAGTTATACGGTGATCACTGGTGAAAGGGTTAACTAGGGGCAATCAGGTGGTTAAAACCTTTATTAGGTAATATATGGGGGTACCTGACGCTATATAAAAACCTGACGGGGAACCTAAATAACTAAATAACTAACTGGCTAACCAGCGTCACCAGTGACACTTATACGGTGATCACCGGTGAAAGGGTTAACTCTAGGGGCAATCAGGGGGTTAAAACCTTTATTTAGGTTGTAATATGGGGGTACCTGACCTATAAACCTATTTATGAACCTATATAAACCTGGCGGTTAACCTAAAAAAAAAAAAAACTGGCTACCTAGCGACACCAGTGACACTAATGCAGCGATCAGAAAAACGATCGCTTACTGGCACTGGCAAAAGGGGGTTAAAGGGTTACCTGGGGGGCAATCAGGGGGTTAAACCTTTATTAGGGGGGGGGGGTAGGGGGCTACCTTGGACCTAAAACTAACTGCCCTGACAGTTATTACAGTCACACTGACACTAAAGGCAGTGATCAGTAAATAAATGATCACTGCAATTAGTGACACTAATCAGGGGGTGATCCGGGGGGTGATCCGGGGGGTGATCTGGGGGTGACAGGGGGGTTATTTGTGTGCCTATGTGTACTGGTGTCAGTGTACTGTTGGTGCACTAACCTGTACATGTTCACTCCTCGGCGTTCCGGTCTTTCTGACCGACGCGCCGAGTGTGACATCACTTCCTCTGCCTGTGTTTTGAATGACACAGCCAGGGGAAGCATCTGATTCGCCAGAAGCGATCGCGAGAGGGTGGCCAGAAACCACTGGCCATCCCCTCATCCCGGATCGCTCCTGAAGCGATCCCGACCGTCCCTGCCGGGCGCCGGGGGGGTCCGATCGGACCCCCCACGCGCCGGAAGAATGGCACGTACAGGTACGTGGTTTTGCCTGTACGTGCCATTCTGCTGACGTATATATATACATGGGGCGGTCGGGAAGTGGTTAAAGGTGCTATATATGAAAGATTTCTCTATGCTGTTTATGCAATCTTTGACTCTTGTTATAGTGATTCCCTAGCTATATAAAGCCAGCAAACATTATAATTATTGGTGGTGTGTTGTTACCACCCCTTTGTATGATTTAAAGTGCTATATAGAAAAGTGCTCTGTGCTATTTTGCAATCTCAAATTCCAGATTGCAACATTCATATGTGCCAAAAAATATTTTATAACAGTGTTTTAAAAAATAAAAAATATATATACATAAGTGTGTTCATTTGTATACTACAAGCTATATATACTCTGGTGTGGGCCAATGGTAGCGTCAATGGTTTAAAGCATTAAATATTTAAACATACAACACAATATATGAAAAACAAAAACAAGGAGTTCCAATTCGTGTTTTGAAGTGCTTCTATATCTTAAACATTTATTGTGCAAGTTCTTCTAGTGAATCCACCACCTGTTATGCAATGGATCACTCACCACATGGAGGTGAGTATGGGGCGTTTGGTGTGTTTCTGGGTAACCACTCCTGTCTGTAGGTCCTTACAGCCTCCTATTTCCTGGTCTGGGGGATTGCATATGCTTCACTCTCAAAAAAAGGTAATAATATATGCCTCCAATGGTGAAGTATGTCTTTAAAATTTTTTATTAAAAGTAAAATAAAGCGTTTATTTAACTCACATGTTAAGGTGCCTTGCGCTGGCACTGAGCGTTTCCAGCAGTGTGTATGTGAGACCCTGTCGCTGGTGTCTCTATGCTGTTTTCAGTTTGTATGCGCTCCAATCCTCTTCCTCGCCTGAGCCGCCTATACTGGAAGTGACGTGTCTGCGAATTACCCAGCAGCCTCTACGCGTTTCGCAACTTAATTTTGCGTCATCAGGAAGCTGCCGGGTGGTTGGTCTACTCTATTTTTAATGTCCCAGTGCCCGCTTTCATGTAGCCATCTTTGTTGTGGTCCTTCTATTCTACTGTTTTCAGGAAGCTTCTAATCCACCATTTTGACTGAGGTATTCCCTTACTCATCTTGTGTTCCTTCAAATCTCTACGCCTCAAAACCGGATAGGTGTCACCGCCCACACAGCTGGATTGCTCTCACAATCTTATATATGCATAAAACATGAATCCTTAAAAACAAATCCTTAAAAATAATAATAATACTAGTACTAAGATCAAGTTCTGATATAGATCGATCTAAGTCTTTCTTATGCTATCCTCCAATCATTTATCAAATATCCGTCATTTATCAAATATCAACCGTTTGTCAGGTCATCATCCTTCATCAAATATCCGTATCCCCATTTTACCCCCTGTCAAAACCCCGTAAGCAAAAAGTATATAAAAAATGTATGTAAAAAAATGAAAATACATAATAAAAATAAAAAAAAAAAATATAGATAAAAATAAAAAATGTAAAGATAAAAAAAAAAATTAAAAATAATAATAATAAAAATAAAATTAAAATAAAAAATAAATATAAAAATAAACATAATAATAAATAAAATAAAAATAAAAAATAAAAAATAAAAAATAAAAATAAAATTAGAATAAAAATAAAAATAAAAATAAATACAAAAATAAAATTTAATTTGAAACAGAAAAAAATCAGCGTGGAAAATGTGGATATGGGGTTACGTTAATAATCCTCTATATAACAGTTAACATCGAGTTCCACATTCAACCCTTTTGTTTTCATAGTATCTAATTTAAATATCCAGTATGTCTCATTTTTCGATATTTCTCTTTTTAGATTTATATTCCTCCAGTTTTGTTCTATTCTATCAATTCCAAAGAATTTTAAATGTTTAGGGTCCCTGTTATGGATTTCTCTAAAATGCTTAGAGACACTATGGTGTTTGTATCCCTTTTTTATGTTTCTGATGTGTTCTCCCATCCGTGTTGAAAGTGCTCTAGTAGTCCTACCTACGTACTGTAATCCACAGTCACATTCTATTAAGTACGTGACGTGGGTACTTTGGCACGTAATCAGTTTTTCTATTTTGAATTTTCGTTTGTTTGAATAGGTGAGTGATCCATTGCATAACAGGTGGTGGATGCACTAGAAGAACTTGCACAATAAATGTTTAAGATATAGAAGCACTTCAAAACACGGTGGTGTCAAGAATTGGAACTCCTTGTTTTTGTTTTTCATATATTGTGTTGTATGTTTAAGTATCTAATGCTTTAAACCATTGACGCTACCATTGGCCCACACCAGAGTATATATAGCTTGTAGTATACAAATGAACACACTTATGTATATATATTTTTTATTTTTTAAAACACTGTTATAAAATATTTTTTGGCACATATGAATGTTGCAATCTGGAATTTGAGATGGCAAAATAGCACAGAGCACTTTTCTATATAGCACTTTAAATCATACAAAGGGGTAGTAACCACACACCACCAATAATTATAATGTTTTCTGGCTTTATATAGCTAGGGAATCACTATAACAAGAGTCAAAGATTGCATAAACAGCATAGAGCAATCTTTTCATATATAGCACCTTTAAAGCAACAAAAGGACAAACAAAAGGAGGGTAAAAATTGGGTAACAGTACTAATAATAAAGGGTGGCGCGGTTTTCTCTTCTTATCACATTTTCTCACAAAGTCACCAATAGGTGAATATTGTTCACAAAACTGCTGCACACCAATATAAATAGAATTACGAAATTTAATAATTGGCGCCGGTATCTCACACATACCTTTAGTGTGGAGGAAAATGCCTTGTTTATGTCAGAGGAGAATGGGCAGACTGGTTCCAGATGATGGAAAGGCAACAGAAACTCAAATAAGCACTTGTTACACCCAAGGTATGCAGAATACCATCTCTGAACACACAACACATCGAACCTTGAAGCAGATGAGCTGCAGCAGCAGAAGATCACACAGGGTGCCACTCCTGTCAGCTAAGAACAGGAAACTCAGGCTAAATGCACAGGCTCACCAAAATTGGACAATAGAAGATTGGAAAAAACGTTGGTCTGATGAGTCTCGATTTTTTAGCTGCGAAAATTCAGATGGTGGGGTCAGAATTTGGAATAAACCACATAAAAGCATGAATCCATCCTGCCTTGTATCAATGGTTCCAGCTGGTGGTGGTGGTGTAATGGTGTGGGGGATATTTTCTTGGCACACTTTGGGCCCCTTAGTACCAATTGAGCATTGTTTAACAACCACGGCCTACCTGAGTATTGTTGCTGACCATGGCCATGCCTTTATGACTACAGTGTACTCCTCTTCTGATGGCTCCGTCCAGCAGGATAATGCACCATGTCACAAAGCTCCAATCATCTCACCACTGGACAATGAGGTCACTGTACTCCAATGTCCTCCACACTCACCACATCTCATCCAATAGAGCACCTTTTGTGGAACGGGAGATTTGCATCATGGATGTGCAGCCGACAAATCTGCAGCAACTGCGTGATGTTATCATGTCACCAAGGGCGGACTGACAACTCATGAGGCCCCCGGGCAATAGGAGATTATAGGGCCCCCGGGCAATAGGAGATTATGGGGCCCCTGGGCAATAGGAGATTATGGGGCCCCCAGGCAATCAGAGATTATGGGGCCACACAGTATACACATACACACACACAGTATACAATCGCACTGTATACACATACATGTACACACAGTATACACAGACATGTTTCTATTGGCTGAGAAGGTACTGGAGAGGTGGGGAAGCTATAATCTCTAGATTTTTAGACCAAAAGGATGTCGGTAAGGGACATTTCAGAGGCAGATGTGAAAAAAACACAGATTTTTACATACTGTCCCTGGTTTTACTGAGGCTGGCAACCCTGATGGGGCCCCCTAGTGGCCCGGGCTCTCGGGCAGTGCCCGAGTGGCCGAATGGTCGGTCTGCCCCTGCATGTCACTATGGAGCAAAATCTTTCAGGAACGTTTCCAACACCTTGTTGAATCTATACCATGAAGAATGAAGGCAAACCCGGTACTAGTAAGGTGTACCTAATAAAGTGGCCGGTGAGTGTGTATTGCTATAGTACAGATAGGGAGGGAAGATAAATCGCTCTTCTGATTCATTCAGTTATGTTATCAGATGTGTATAATGTGGCTGATGTAGATCTGTAAATGCTGACAATTTGTTTTTTTTAGCTGCAATCAGAGAAATCTTGGGGAAAAGACTCTTTGAGCCATTAGTTCTGGTGTTATTATCTATGTTCTCTCCTACAGGAGTGATTCCCAATATTGAGGACTCCTTCGGGGTCCAAGACAGCCAATCGGGATTGGTACAGACAGGTAGTGCAAACTCACATCATTGATGAATGTTTAGAATGTGTGATAAATTTGCTTTTTTATTGTGTTTCATATGTGGGCTTTCTTCTCTTGTGTGTTTGTACCTTTATGTTTCTGTTTGTATTATATATATATATATATATAAAAGAGTGTATCTGAAGGGCCTACAATACACTGCTCAGCGCCTGATGTCACATATACAGTTCTTAAACCAACTAGATAAAAATCGGGTCAATAAGATAATATATATATAAATAAATGAATAAAAATATATATAATATATAGCAGCCGTTTAAAATGTGACAATATAGAAAATGGATAGTATAAAACATCAGACTAAAATGTGAGAAATAATATACTAAAAACAGCGCTAAAATTCGGTAATCGGGCTATTAAAAAACATCACAAATAAATATGTGTTTAAAAATAAGTCCTCAATCATAAATAAGTGAACAAATAAATAAATAAAAAATAATAAATAAATAAATGTTCCTTGGGTGCAGGAGTGGTGGTAGGTGAACAGTTCATATAACAGATCAAAGTGACTTCTTCTGTGATTTATTCAGGCACCGTATCTTCCCGTGTATAATTCACCAAGCTAGCGCTACGATTGGCTGCCGCCTGAGAGGCCGGATACTTAAAGCCCTGTCTGGCGTCGTGTGGCCACGCCCTCTGTTGAAGTCGGAAGTGACGAAACGCGTAAGGGCGTGGCTTACACGACGCCGACCGGAAGTGACGCTTGCGCTCCACCAGCACCACACCGCTACCCGGAAGTCAAACGTGTGCCTCCATAGACACACAGGACACTGACAGGAAGTGTAGGAGCTGATGCTGGAGAGATTTTCTCTATACCATCTGAACGCAAGTTGCTTTGAATGCTTATTTAAAGATTAATAAATGTACGCTGCTATTTTTTAGGGGATTTATGGGAATGTGATATTTGCTTGTAATAAACAGAATTACGCTATGTGCAACTTTTCAATCTGTTTCCATGGCGAGTTTGTTTGGTGATATACTCCCCCTGAACCTCTGATGCGGTTGCTCCCTTGGTGATGCTGTTTGCCCTAAGAAGGATACCAGGCTGGTTTACCTTGTCTTAGCAGAGGATAAGTGGAAGCAGGCTTTATACCTTGGTGACAAATCTTGACAGGCGTATTTTATCTGATTATCTGGTGAGTTTGAACCCCTAAGGGGAGTGTGCCTCACTTGGTGAATTATACACGGGAAGATACGGTGCCTGAATAAATCACAGAAGAAGTCACTTTGATCTGTTATATGAACTGTTCACCTACCACCACTCCTGCACCCAAGGAACATTTATTTATTTATTATTTTTTATTTATTTGTTCACTTATTTATGATTGAGGACTTATTTTTAAACACATATTTATTTGTGATGTTTTTTAATAGCCCGATTACCGAATTTTAGCGCTGTTTTTAGTATATTATTTCTCACATTTTAGTCTGATGTTTTATACTATCCATTTTCTATATATATATATATATATATATATATATATATATATTAAAAAAAATTCAAATATGTTGTCTGCCCCTGTGGCGTCCGTGTGAGCTGGCATCCCTGTGGCACCTACTACAGTGATCTCCAGGTTCCACGGGGGTCACCCTGCTATGGAATTTGCATACTTATGTTTATCCAAGCTGGACAAATAGAACTATGCAAAAATATCCATACCTGGAATTCTGCTTTTAAATGTACATAAAGGCAAACATTTTTCATTTTTTACAGAGTGAGGAAGCATTGGACTCTCTATCAAGTTTTTCCTTTTTTAATACATTTTGATTAAACATTTTAATTTTTTTTTTGTAACATCATTGTAGAAAATATGAAAACAGCTAAACCAAGGAACAGACATAAGTGTGCTCCTCGCTGTGCAAATGTAAAATAATTGATTTCAAGAGTGTAGAATGCTTAGATACATTCATACATATGTTCATACATGGGAACACGCATGTACCTATGTACCCTCCTACTTCACCCCCACAAGTCACCGGAGACATAGGGGAGGGGAACAAGAAAGGTAGGAAATAGGGAGGGCGACAAAAAAAAAAAGCAAAAAAGAGGAAGGAGGACAATCTTCAGGAAAGAGAAGGGAAAGGGGCAGGGGGGAAAAAGAAGGTAATGGGGTGGGGGGGAAAGAAAAGAAGGCCCAGGGGCAGAGGAAAAGAAAAGAAGGCCCAGGGGCAGAGGAAAAGAAAGAAAGAAAGGAAGGCCAGGGGCAGGGGGGCACGAAAAAGCAGGAAAGGGGGAAAGGGGGGAAAAAAAGGAGGGGTAATAAAGAAAAGAGGGAGGGGACAATACAAGGGTCAAATGAAAAGGAGACAAGGGCAGAATTAAGAGGAGAGGAGGGTGCAAGCCCGGACTGGTGGGTTTATCAGTAAAGGGGGAATTAATAGGATAGAATGCTGCACTACTAAATAGCGTAGTGAATTAAGTGAATTAATTGTGATTTGAAAGAAGGTAGAAAATTATCTATCCAGTGTCCAGAGTTTTTCCAATTTCTAAGCTTTTCAAAGAACATGGATTGGACAGTGTTGGTTTCTTCCATAATAGTCCTCTTTACTGCTGTAAAGATTTTGGTCACTAGGTGGAAATAGCTCTAGTGGCCATGGACAGGCTTCTTAAATAGAAGGGCTTCCATTGGATTCATCTGGAGTAGGCTACCCAATACCCTTTGTACAGCCTGATCCTCTGTCAGGTTTTTATTGCTGTTACTGTCCCCGCTGGGGAGTTTACATCTTTTTGTCCTGTTGGCCATTGTCACTGGAAGAGAAAGTGATGGAGAAGCCCAAATTTTAGAGTTCTCAACAGATGAAAGACACTTCCGCTCACCATCACACAGAGGGCCTCCTTAACTGTTTTCACTATACAGACAGTGCTACCCATGATGCTAATGCCATAACGCATGTGCTGCCTGCAGAGACAGTGCCACCCATGCTGCCAATGGTATTATCCCATTGGCAGCATGGGTGGCACTGTCTGCAGCACAATATGGCATGGCTGGCACTGTCGGCAGGCAGCACATGCGCTATGGCATTTGCGTCATGGGTGGCACTGTCTGCAGCACAATATGGCATGGCTGGCACTGTCGGCAGGCAGCACATGCGTTATGGCATTTGCGTCATGGGTGGCACTGTCTGCAGCACAATGGTCCATAACGCATTTGCTGCCTGCAGAGACAGTGCGACAGTGCGACCCATGCCGCCAATGCCGTAATGTGCTGCAGAGACAGTTTCAAGGCGGGGTCTGGGGAGGGGTCAAGGGTGGGGCTGAAGGAGGGACCAGGGGCAAGACCAAGGGCAGAGCTGAAGGGGCCCCATCAGGTAGGCTGTACGGGGCCCTTGATTTCTATCAGCGGCCCTGGTAACACATATCAATAATTCACGATCTGTTCATTAATCTATTTAAAAACTTACATCATATGTTGCCAGCAATCTTGTGGCTGTTTCCATCTTAGCTATGGGCATGTGAAGCCCAGTTGATGTATCTTCCTGGTTTTCCGTAGAGAGGTGCATGCGCAATCAGTTTGTATAGTTGCCATAACGGGCGGCGACGGAGGAAGGTCCCGCCCCGTTGTTATGACAACGAAGACACAGTCATGCCCACAGACTCATGAGAAATGATGACACTCATTTCCCAGGAGGCCAGGCGAGTCAGGAGGTAGAAACGCCACGGAATAGGAAGCAGGCAGATTAGGAAGTCTGCCTAGTAACAGGGTTTTTCAGGCAAGTAAAACATTTTTTTTTAACTAAATGATTATTGGTACATTAAAAGGAAGCTAATGATGTGAAGTTTATTTTTAGGGTGGCCCTCCACTTTAATAAAAAGCACTTACATACATACGTAAGGCACAAATAGATAGCAGCACAGCTGTAGGATGAGGCAGAAAAAAATTAAAGAGGGGAGCTCCTGTGTTTAGACGAGATACAGTCTCAATTTCTATGCATTTCGTGCTCTAGTGTACCTACAGGCATTATCCCGGTATCGATCTTTTCAGCTGGCAAATCCCTGCACCGTAAGAACAATCATAGCAATTGTTCAGCCGCTTGATTGTTCTTACAGACGTTGCCTATGGAGATTTTTAAGTACCGAAGTTTGGCTCCATTCCACAAGTGTGTGCAATTTTAAAGCGTAACATGTTGGGTATCTATTTACTCGGTGTAACATCATCTTTCACATTATACCATAAAATTGGGCTAACTTTAGTGTGTTTTTTTTTTTAATTCATGAAACGTTTTTATTTTTCCCCAAAAAAAAGCGTTTGAAAAATTGCTGCGCAAATACCGTGTGACATAAAAAGTTGCAACAACCGCCATTTTATTCGCTAGGTTCTCTGCTAAAATAAATCATGTTTGGGGGTTCTGAGTAATTTTCTAGCAAAAAAAAATAGATTTTTATTTTTTTTTTAACATGTAGGAGCGGAGTGCCAGAATTGCCTGGGTGGCAAGTGGTTAAACATACTGACAACCCCCCTTATATTTTACCTCCAGGTTAATATGAATAGAGATTAGCATTACATTTCTCTATTAGTGAGTCCCCTCATGTAGACTTCGATTTCGATTGCTTCAATCAAAAATCATCTTTAGGGGCTAAAATTTCTGCTATCGGAATGTTTTAAAAGTACATGCAATTAGCAAAATATGGAAAAACCCATTACATATTTTACAAATACAAAGTTCAATATTTACAAGGACACTAACAAAAAAGGGTTTCACAGTGAACATAGACCAAGGCTTCCTAAAAGCGGAGTTCCACCCAACAGTGGAACTTCTGTTCATCTGATTCCCCCCCCCCCCCTCTGGTGCCAAATTTGGCACCTTCCGGGGGGGTACCTTTCTTTCACACTTCCGGGAGCCTGCGCCGTGGCTCTTGACGTCACCGCTCGGCTCTCTCCTCCTTCCACTGCCGTTGGCCAATAGGAGGGAGAAGTTGAGCGCATGCGCAGTAGGGTTCCCGGCGTGAAGCCGTAATGCTACACTGCTGGCTTCCCTCACCCACAATGCTGATGGAAACATAAGCTGCGAGTGCCGACATCGCTGGACTCCAGGACAGGTAAGTGTCCATTTATTAAAAGTCAGCAGCTGCTGGCTTTTGAATTTTTGAAGCAGTGGGCGGACCTCTGCTTTAAAAAATTTTGTGTTTTTGCTTTGGACCTATAGAGAAGCATTAAATCAGGGGCATCAACCTTGGGACACACGAAGGACCGCGCAAATTAAACTGCTGACAAAAATGGAGGAACTGTTAATGACAAACAAAGCCTATCTCAACTGTATTATTAATCAATACTATAATAATTAAATGATCATAATAGGAAACAGCATATTGATACTGGCTGTGGTATGATAACTGTTATGATGTATTGGAGTAACAATGCTCATCCAGTCCTCATCCCATTGCTAGGCCCTTCCTCCAAGTTGGCGGATAGGGGTACATTCTGACAAGGGTTCTAATCCTTCCACACTATCCAAATCTCAGATATGTGTCCATGATGGTCTGGTGCTCAGAAAAGTGGGTTGAATGATGGCGACATCTACTGGTGAAAATAAATTACTGCGAGGAGCAGCATTGAATTGGCTATAGATCCACATTAAAGCAGACCTTCGGTCATTTTTTTTCAACTTTCCATCTATTAACCACTTGACCACTGGGCACTTAAACACCCTTAATAACCAGACCAATTTTCAGCTTTCGGTGCTCTCACACTTTGAATGACAATTACTCAGTCATACAACACTGTACCCATATGAAATTTTTGTCCTTTTTTTCACATAAATAGAGCTTTCTTTTGGTGGTATTTAATCACCTCTGGGTTTTAAATTTTTTGCGCTATAAAAGAAAAAGCCTGAAAATTGCGTAAAAAAATTTTTTTTTGTTCGTTTCGGTTATAAAATTTAGCAAATTTGTAATTTTTCTTGATAAATTTTGGCCAAAATTTATACTGCTACATATCTTTGGTAAAAAATAAGTACTAATTGGTGTATATTATTTGGTCTTTGTGAAAGTTTTAGAGTCCACAAGCTATGGTGCCAATATCTGAAAATTGATCACACCTGAAGTACTGACGGCCCATCTCATTTCTTGAGTCCCTAACATGCCAGGAAAGTACAAATACCCCCCAAATGACCCCTTTTTGGAAAGAAGACATTCCAAGGTATTTAGAAAGAGGCATGGTGAGTTTTTGAAGTTGTCATTTTTTCCCACAATTCTTTGCAAAATCAAGATTTTTTTTTCTTTTTTTATCACAAAATTGTCATATTAGCAGGTTATTTCTCACACACAGCATATGCATAGCACAAATGAAACCCCAAAACACATTCTGCTATTACTCCCGAGTATGGCAATACCACATGTGTGAGACTTTTACACAGCGTGGCCACATACAGAGGCCCAACATACAGGGAGCACCATCAGGCGTTCTGGAGCACCCAGGACAATTCTGACATCTCCTACATGTAAAAATCATCATTTATTCTCTAGAAAATTACATAGAACCCCAAAACATCATATATGTTTTTTTTAGCAAAGACCCTAGAAAATACAATGGCGGTCGTTGCAACTTTTTATTTAGCACGGTACTTGCGCAGCAATTTT
The DNA here is from genome assembly GCA_028564925.1 of Lithobates sylvaticus. Taxonomy (NCBI): domain Eukaryota; kingdom Metazoa; phylum Chordata; class Amphibia; order Anura; family Ranidae; genus Lithobates; species Lithobates sylvaticus. The sequence continues at coordinate 216,706,491 of CM053032.1, read as the reverse complement.
TCAAACGCGTTTTTTTTTTTTTTTTGGAAAAAAAAGTTTTGTGCTTTACAAAAAACAAAACCATAAATTTAGCCCAATGTTTTTGTATAATGTGAAAGATGAAGTTACGCCGAGTAAATAGATACCTAACATGTCACGCTTCAAAATTGCACACGCTCGTGGAATGGCGCCAAACTTTGCTACTTAAAACTCCCCATAGGCAACGCTTTTACATTTTTTACTGGTTAAATGTTTTGAGTTACAGAGGAGGTCTAGGGCCAAAAGTATTGTTCTCGCTATAACGTTCGCAGCGATACCTCACATGTGTGGGCAGGACTTACATATGCGTTCGCTTCTGCATGCGAGCACACAGGGACAGGGACGCTTTAAAATAAAAAATAAAATTTTTTATTGTTCATTTTACTTTATTTATTTTAGTTTGACACTTTTTTTTCCCCCCCAAATTTTTTTTTGATCACTTTTATTCCTAATACAAGGAATGTAAACATCCCTTGTAATAGAAATATGGCATGACAGGTCCTCTTTACAGTGAGATATGGGGTCAATAAGACCCCACATCTCACCTCTAGGCTGGAAAGCCTGAAATAAAAAATAAAAAAGATCTTGGCTTCGATCGTAGCGAGTATCGGAGGGTGTATGGCTGGGTATCGCAGGGTGTATGGCTGGGTATCGCAGGGTGTATGGCAGGGGGTATGGCTGGGTATGGCAGGGGGTATCGCAGGGGGTATCGCAGAGTATCGCAGGGGGTATCGCAGGGGGTATGGCAGAGTATGGCAGAGTATGGCAGGAGGTATCGCAGGGTATGGCAGGGGGTATCGCAGAGTATGGCAGGGGGTATCGCAGAGTATGGCAGGGGGTAAGGCAGGGGGTATTGCAGAGTATGGCAGGAGGTATGGCTGGGTACTGCTGGTTATCTATCCATCCATGCTCAGCCATCCCTCCATACCCTGCAATACACTGCAGGCTATTGCTGTGTATTGCAGGGTATGGAGGGATGGCTGAGCATGGATGGATGGATCGGTGGTGACTGCAGAGCAGGCTGTGGGCACTACAGATCCCGCCCATAGCACTGCTGCCACCGATCCCTCCCCCTCTCCTCTCACACTGTACCGATCGGTACAGAGAGAGGAACCGGCGTCATGAAATGACGCCGGTTTGCTTACATGTGATCGCTCCGTCATTTGACGGAGCGATCACGTGGTAAACGGCCGCGATGAACGGCCGTTTACCGTGATCCGTGATTTGCGGATGTTCTCGAGTGCGCCCCAGGGGGTGCGCAAGAGGGGAATTCTGGGAGGACGTCACTGTACGCCCTCCCAGAGTTAAGCAACCGCCCTGTAGCCATCTTTTGGCTATGGGCCGGTTGTAAAGCGGTTAAATCTTCTGCCCTTGTTGTTTTAACTTTGGATAGTAAAACATTTTTTTTTCTGCCAGTAAATACCTTATACAGCCCACTTTTTGTTTCTTGTCTGGTCATTAGCCTAGGCTTATGACATCATGCACAGCGCTATCCCTCACTCTCGTGAGAGTTTGCAAAGAAAGGAGAGGGGATGAGTCATAAGAGGACCAATGAGAGCTGCAGAGCTGGAAGTGTGTGTCTGTGTAAATCCAGGAAGTGAACAGGCAGCAGCTTCAGCTGCCCACAGTTAAAATGGTTGCAGCCACTCAGTGGAGGGAGATTTATGCAGTATATTTGGCAAGTACAGAATAACAGTATATACAGTGGTGTGAAAAAGTGTTTGCCCCCTTCCTCATTTCCTGTTCCTTTGCATGTTTGTCACACTTAAGTGTTTCGGAACATCAAACCAATTTAAACAATAGTCAAGGACAACACAAGTAAACACAAAATGCAATTTGTAAATGAAGGTGTTTCTTATTAAAGGTGAAAAAAAATCCAAACCATCATGGCCCTGTGTGAAAAAGTGATTCCCCCCCTTGTTAAAACATACTATAACTGTGGTTGTCCACACCTGAGTTCAATTTCTCTAGCCACACCCAGGCCTGATTATTGCCACACCTGTTCACAATCAAGGCATCACTTAAATAGGAGCTGCTTGACACAGTAAGGTCCACCAGAAGATCCTTAAAAGCTACACATCATGCCGAGACCCAAAGAAATTCAGGAACAATTGAGAAAGAAAGTAATTGAGATCTATCAGTCTGGAAAGGGTTATAAAAGCCATTTCCAAAGCTTTGGGAATCCAGCGAACCACAGTGAGAGCCATTATCCACAAATGGCGAAGACATGGAACAGTGGTGAACCTTCCCAGGAATGGCCGGCCGCCCAAAATTACCCCAAGAGCGCAGCGACGACTCATCCAAGAGGTCACAAAAGACTCCACAACAACGTCCAAGGAACTGCAGGCCTCACTTGCCTCAGTTAAGGTCAGCGTTCATGCCTCCACCATCAGGAAAAGACTGGGCAAAAATGGCCTGCATGGCAGAGTTCCAAGGAGAAAACCACTGCTGAGCAAAAAGAACATCAAAGCTCGTCTCAATTTCTCCACAACACATCTTGATGATCCCCAAGACTTTTGGGACAACATTCTGTGGACCAATGAGACAAAAGTGGAACTCTTTGGAAGGTGTGTGTCCAAGTATATCTGGCGTAGAAGGAACACTGCATTTCAGAAAAAGAACATTATACCAACAGTAAAATATGGTGGTGGTAGTGTGATGGTCTGGGGCTGTTTTGCTGCTTCAGGACCTGGAAGACTTGCCGTGATAAAAGGAACTATGAATTCTGCTGTCTACCAAGAGATCCTGAAGGAGAATGTCCGACCATCTGTTGGTGTACTCAAGCTGAAACGAACTTGGGTTCTGCAGCAGGACAATGATCCTAAACACACCAGCAAGTCCACCACCGAATGGCTGAAGAAAAACAAAATGAAGACTTTGGAGTGGCCTAGCCAAAGTCCTGACCTGAATCCTATTGAGATGTTGTGGTATGACCTTAAAAAGGCCGTTCATGCTCGAAAACCCTCTAATGTAACTGAATTAGGACAATTCTGCAAAGATGAGTGGGCCAAAATTCCTCCAGGACGCTGTAAAAGCCTCATTGCACGTTATCGCAAACGCTTGGTTGCAGTTGTTGCTGCTAAGGGTGGCCCAACCAGTTATTAGGTTTAGGGGGGCAATCACTTTTTCACATAGGGCCATGATGGTTTGGATTTTTTTTCACCTTTAATAATAAACACCTTCATTTACAAATTGCATTTTGTGTTTACTTGTGTTGTCCTTGACTATTGTTTAAATTGGTTTGATGTTCCGAAACACTTAAGTGTGACAAACATGCAAAGGAACAGGAAATGAGGAAGGGGGCAAACACTTTTTCACACCACTGTATAAAATATGCAAAGTGGTTGGAGGGAAGCTTCAGAATGGCAAAGATGTTTTTATTCCAAATTATGTGAGCCGACTGCAGTTCCTCTTTAATTCTACAGATTTTGCAATTTTTTTTTTCCAATAACGCTTTTATTTGAAGTCATAACAAATACAGTTAAGGTGCAGTAGTCTTACAGCAAACATAATAAATACTTTCTCATGCGAGTCACAAGACTATGGTATTACGTAAGTATGTATGTTATTTCTCTGCTGGTCAGGTTATTATAATGCCGCGTACACACGTGCAGACTTTTCCCGGCGGACCTAGTCCAGCGGACAATCCGCCGGACTTTGAAGCTGGCTTCGCCGGACTTTCCGAGCGTGTGGACTTGCCCACACACGCCCGGACTTCTCCGGCGGACAGTCCGCTGAACAAAGTCTGCGGGACTTTTGAAAATGAACGGACTTGCCCACACACGGAGCAGTCCGTTCATTTCGAACGTAACTTCAGGTACGTAGCTAGCGTAGGCAGTAAATGCCGGCGCGCTAGCTCCGTCACCTGGCATGGATTTAAAGGGAATCCCCACACCGAAAAACGGCGTGGGGGTCCCCCCCAAATCCATCTCAGACCCTTATCCGAGCACGCAGCCCGGCAGGCCAGGAAAGGGGTGGGGACGAGCGAGCGCCCCCCCCTCCTGAGCCGTACCAGGCCGCGTGCCCTCAACATGGGGGGTGCCCCCCACCCCAAAGCACCTTGTCCCCATGTTGATGAGGACAAGGGCCTCTTCCCGACAACCCTGGCCGTTGGTTGTCGGGGTCTGCGGGCGGGGGCTTATCGGAATCTGGGAGCCCCCTTTTATAAGGGGACCCTCAGATCCCGGCCCCCCACCCTATGTGAATGAGTATGGGGTATGTACCCCTACCCATTCACCTAAGGTGTAAAATGTAAAGTAAAAAAAACACACACACTTGTGAAAAAATAATTTATTGCACTGCTCCGGGGGTCTTCTTCCGTCTTGGGGGTCTTCTCGCCGGACTCCTCCGCCATTTACGTAGCTCTTTTACCGAGCGGAGAAGTCCGGCTACCTTCTTCGTCGTCGCCGCCGTCGTCTGGGGGTCTCGATCCGCCTTCGGGGGTCTTCCGGGGTCTTCCGGTGTCTCTTCTGTTCTTGCCGCTGTCGTCGCTTTCTGTGCCGCACGGCCCCCCTTTCCCCAGGGCACCCCCCATGTTGAGGGCATGCGGCCTGGTACGGCTCAGGAGGGGGGGGGGGCGCTCGCTCGTCCCTACCCCTTTCCTGGCCTGCCGGGCTGCGTGCTCGGATAAGGGTCTGAGATGGATTTGGGGGGGACCCCCACGCCGTTTTTCGGCGTGGGGATTCCCTTTAAATCCATGCCAGGTGACGGAGCTAGCGCGCTGGCATTTACTGCCTACGCTAGCTACGTAACCTGAAGTCACGTGCTAAATGAACGGACTTTGAAAGTCTGTTCATTTAAAAAGTCCGGCAGACTAGCCTACTAACGGCGGGATTGTCCGCCGGACTGCCAAGTCCAGCGGATAATTTTAAAACCAAACTTAAAACTTTGGTCCGCCGGACTTTGGCGCCAAAAAGTCCGCCGACGCCCACACACGAGGGGATTGTCCACTGGACTTGAGTCCAGAGGATAATCCCGCGGGATTGTCCCTTCGTGTGTACGCGGCATAACAGTTACCTAAAGTGCAATCTACCAAACCTTCCAACTGATTTAGTACCTGTGTTCACAGGTCTCTAGAGGACTCCTGAAAGAAGAGAGAAAAATAGGAAGGAGAGAGGGTGGGGGGGGGGGGGGGGGGGGGGGGGAGAGAGGTGGAGAAGAGAGTGAAAGAAGAAAAAATAAATAAAAAAAAAAAAGGGGGGGGGAGGATAGGTTGGTGTCATCCTGTGTCAGTCTCCGGATCATTTTTCTCCTCCCGGCGGTGCCACAGCTCCCAAGTCATGTTAAGTCAGGCGCTCCTGGATCCTCGCTGTCATCCTCTCCATTAGCTCTACGTCTCTAATTCTGGCATAGAGTGCTCCCTCTGGAGGGGGCGTACTGCTCTTCCAGTTCAGTGCTATTAGGCAAGCTGCTGTGAGGACGTGTCTAGTTAGCTTTTTATGTGGGGCTGGACCCTTTAGTGGTGAGAGCCTGAGCAGGTAAAATTTAGGCGTGATAGGGACCTCTTTCTCCAGAAGGCGACTTAGGAGTCGGTGGACTGAGTTCCAGAACAGATTTTGCAATTTTTATACTGGTCAACAAGTGGCTTATAAATGTTGTGCAGTGCCTTTGTCATTGTCTCCATTTCTTATTGCCAGTGTTTGCAGTCTCTTGGTATTTTCAGGTCACCCCAGGACTGGGCCTTATAGCTGTTCTGCTCTTTTTTGTGAAGGAGCCTCCTAGGGGCACTGTGGAGAGGAAATCTGAAAGATCCCTCAACCGCACATCATGGTGGTCCCACATCAAGGAGCTGCTGAAAAAGTGAGTATTGCCTTGTTGCATTGGTTACCTTGGTGTGCATTAAGGAAGTCTCCTCTCCTTCCAAGACAGAAGCTTGCATTAGAAAGCCAGTATTTTCTGTCTTTATTGTATTAGAGCAAACGTAGGGGCTTAAAAAATGATAATATACAGGTGCCCAGATGTCGGTGCACAATAAAGTAACTTGATTTGGCAATAGCAGCCAACTTAGCCACAAGCTTCGATGATCCTCCCCTCCACCCCCCCCCCCCCAACCTTCCTTGCTCCACCATTGGGTCTTGAAGCTGTTGGCACAGTGGATGACTACTATAGAGGGACAGGAGGGAGTGGGCTAGGGCCAGCAACCAAGGGGCTTCTCCCCTAGAAGAGCATTATGGGGGTTTAGAGTTCCAAGTAGCTCTTCGAAGTCAATGTTCAGACATTGGAAAGTGGTCTGCTAGAGTATATACATGATATATTATATTTGTTAAGCCCTCCAGTGCAGTTGAAAAACTCCCTGCTATTAAAGCTTTCCTCAAATTCCAGCCTTGCAAAGGCTCTAACCATTACTCATAGTTCAGACATATAAAAAAGCGTTGAATGAAATTTGGCTTTCAAGTGGTTCTGGGTGGATAGTATATGTAAGCTGGTTGGGGGGCATTGTGGGGTCACTGTTATGCCGCGTACACATGATCGGAAATTCAGCCAGCAAAAGACAGATGAGACCTTTTGGTCGGGAATTCCGACTGGGTGCTCCACCTGACTTTTGCTTGCCGAATTCCAGCCAGCAAAAGATTGAGAGCATGTTCTCAATTTTTCGGTCGGAAAAAGTTCAGACCGGAAATTCTGTAGCGATTCTGACACGCAAAATTCCTACGCATGCTCGGAAACAATTCAACGCATGCTCGGAAGCATTGAACTTAATTTTCTCGGCTCGTCGTAGTGTTGTACGTCACTGCATTCTTGACGGTCGAAAGTTCAGTGAACTTGTGTGACCGTGTGTATGCAAGCCAAGCTTGAGCGGAATTCCATCGGAAAAACCATCCAATATTTTTCTGATGGAAAATCCAATCCACTCGTGTGTTCGCGGCATAAGAGAATGAGGGCGCAAACAACGCCCCCCCCACGGGGGGGCCGGCGAGCTGTACTGTATGCGGATCAGCAGTGTGACCAACCTATATGTAACTATAAAGACAGGTAAAGATATCCTCCATCCATTGTACAGAAGATTTGTAGAACCAACGTATTTCATTTTTCTTTTTTTTTTTACTAATGCCGCGTACACACGGTCGGAATTCTCGACGGAAAAAGCTCTGATGGTTTTCCCGTCGGAATTCCGACTGAATTTCGCTCAAACTGTCTTGCCTACACACGGTCACACCAAATTCCGACGGTCTGTAACACAGCGGCATAAAACACGTTCAACAGCACTATAAAAGGGAAGTTTAATGCTTCCGAGCATGCGTCGAATTGTTTCCGAGTATGCGTCGGAATTTTGCGTGTCGGAATTGCATACACACGATCGGAAAATCCAATAGAAAGGTTTTCCGTCTGACAAATTGAGAACAGGTTCTCAAACCAAAGTCCGTCGGAAATTCCGACAGAAAAAGACCGATGGGCATACACATGGTCGGAAAATCCATTGAAAAGCTCCCATCTGACTGTTTCCATCGGAAATTCCGACCGTGTGTACGCGGCATTACAGTCACCTTTTCATGGTCTTCACAGCTTTCTCTTCGGGGGGGCTTGCAGTGGTGACCGGGCTGTTGGGTGTCGCATGTAAAATAAAACCTTGCAGTAATCCTATAGTCTGTGCCTGCCGTCTTCTTGGCTCCGCCCCTTTCCTGTATCTTTCCCATGTCTTTGCAGACACCAGCCTTGTGGCCACCTACGTAAGTAACCCTACAATGTACAGAAATCATTGCAAGCTTTTTGGCCAGGAAATAGTTGACCTTCCGATTTATTATAAATATATTATGGTGTAATCTCCTATAACGGCAAAGGGTTCTCCTTCTAATGCTGCTGACTGTTCTGCCCTGACTCTTACTGTAGTAATATGACTGAACAGAAGTGACTCCATTTTGGATTCATATATCTTAACTTGTATATTCAGACTCTAGTTAAAGTCAACTAGTTAACAGGTTCTCTATAAAGCACACATATAAGAAAATATAGCTTGTGTAAGCATGTTGGATGTTGGCTCAAACTTGTCTTGCATACACATGGTCACACAAATGTTGTCGGAAATTCCGAATGCCAAGAACGCGGTGACGTACAACACGTACAACGAGCCGAGAAAAATTAAGTTCAATAGCCAGTGCGGCTCTTCTGCTTGATTCTGAGCATGCGTGGAACTTTTGTGCGTCAGACTTGTGTACACACGCTCTGAATTTCCGACAAAGTTATGTTGGCTGAAAATTTGAGAACCTGCTCTCAAACATTTGTTGGCGGAAATTCCGACAACAAATGTTCCATAGAGCCCACACACGGTCGGACTTTCCGACAACAAGCATCCAACATTTGTTGTAGGAAAATCCTATCGTGTGTACGGGGCATAAGAGTGCACAGGAAGGAGAGGTAGAGCAGATTGCTGCGGCCTGACTTGGGGGACTTTAAGCACTTCAGCCCCAGAAGGTTTTACCCCCTTAATGACCAGAGCGTTTTTTTGCGTTACAGCACTGCTTTAACTGACAATTGCGCGTTGCTGTACCCAAACAAAATTCACCTCTGCGGTTTTTATTTTTTGCACTATAAACAAAAAAAGCAACAATTTTGGAAAAAAAATGATATAATTTATTTTACTTTTTGCTATAATATCCCCAAAAAAATTTAAACAAATTTTAGTTTAGTTTAGGCCGATATGTTTTTTTTTTCTACATAATTTTGGTAAGCGTATATTGATTGGTTTGCGCAAAAGTTATAGCGTCTACAAATTAGGGGTAAGATAAGAGTTATGGCAAGTTTTTATTCTATTCGTACAAGTACAGCAGACTGTGAACATACATATTGATTATGAACAGTATAACCAAGAACAGGGAGAAAAATCATCACGGGTGGCCGGCAGATATCGGCTGCCAGCCATGCGCACTGCAGCAGGCGCCCGCTATATTGTTTAAAGGGACCGACTTACAGCTAAGGCGGTTTGCGGAAACGAGCCAACCTGCGGCTGTATGATGGCAGCTGGTCGGGAATTGGTTACTTTTAGCAGCTCAGCTTACCCCTTATAGTAGTGAAGCAGTAACCCAGCTCACCCTGCACCCCCACTGCCCCCCCTCCCCCGAGGAGTATCTCCACAGCTGCCCCCTCAATTGTGACTTAGCAGCTCAGCTCAGCTCCCCCATGCCCCCCCTCTTCCAAGCACTGATTTGACACCATTCTAATCTCAAATGTAAACGCTAAGAGCACACAGGAAGGAGGGCAGAGTGCTGGGGCCTGACTTAGGGGACTTTAAGGATTATTGCTCCGCAGTGCCTGTAACTAAAGGGGTCAGTGAGGCCCTGATTTAAAAAGAAGATTTCCTGCTTTCCATGTAGATATTTGAATGTCTGTAGCTTGAACACAGTTCTCCAAAGTTGAACTGCAGCTGCCCCCCACACCCTCTGCAAGGCTTTTACTTGCCTTTTACTTGCCTATCATACAGTGAAATTTATCACACTAAGTGGCCAAGCGGTTTGTTAAAATCAGTAATCAAAAGTAAGAACTTTCCAAAGGATTGAATGGTGGGCGGGGTGGATTTTCTTGTGCATGTCTAGGCCCAGCTCAAAAGACAGGTAAGTATAAAGCACCGTACACGTGGGCCGAATGCCAGCCGGTTTTCATTCAACCGGCTGTCATTCGGGCACCGTGCGTGTTCGACAGAAGCTGGCCGTGCATTCTGGGAAACCAGCAGCCAATCGGCACCTGATTAGTGCTCTCCGCCAATGGCTGAGCACGCAGATTGGCAGGGGGGGGGCTGTCTACCTGTCAGAACACAAAAGCTCAGCAGGGGAGATCGCTGTACTGATGTCAGATCATTGGTACAGCTGCTCCAACCGGGTTGAACAAAAAAAACGAATAGTGTGTACCCTGCTCTAGACTTGCAGGGAAAGGGGCTGAAGGTGGGACAACATACGTTTATCTGCAACCGAAGTGCAATTACACTTTAAAGCCCCAGTGCTTGGGTTGTTTGGGTAAATAGGTGTGACTTCCTGTCCTACTGACACCCAATCACCCTGAGTAGGCTACCCACAAAACATGAGATGACACCCAAATGATCCTGCATCTTTTGTGTGTGTGTTTATGTACTAAGCATACATCCATGACATCTTATCTCACGGGAGACTTGGCACTATTCGTTTAAGACAATCATCTCCACTGCTGAGGTCAGACACCCAGGACGTATGTGGAGATGTTGTCTAAACACATTCAATCTTTTACAGATCTCTTTGTATTGAATAGGATTGGAGGAAAGCTATTCCACAGCTGTGGTTGGGTTTATATTAAAGCACCTTTGCCAAACTTTTAGACCTATATAATTGTTTGAAGCATAATCCAAGTCTTTCCTTTTTCCTGACCTCCGCTCTTAATTTTAGTATGTAGTGATCCCCACAAGGCGTTCTACAGCCAAGGCCTTGCAGATCATGGTATCCCACTTGCTGGGTGATGCCGGGAGCCCCTACCTCTTTATCACACTAAATTTTCCAAGTGATCCGTCTCATCCACTCATCGGCCTGTCTTTATACTCCAGATAACTGATGCTGTACAATACAGTAAGCCAGACTCCTTCCTCCTGAAGTTCCGCAGCCTTGAGTATGCGCTCATGCTGTGCTTGTTCGCAGGGGCAATCAGTGGAGCTTTCTTCCTGGCCACCGCCTTATTCATTGAAGGACTGAAAGCGGGCGGAGTTGATTTCTCAAGGTTGGCCTATAGCTTGTTGTGTGCAGATTTAAGCCCCCTTTCACATGGGCTGGACTCTGTTTTACTCCGGTTTGCTCAGTGGATCGCCCACTGAGCCGAATAGAGCAGGCAGATGCCAGCTCCATGTCTACCCCGTTTTATGCAGAGCTGATACAGACACCGCCTACCCTGCTTTATGGGCTGCCGGGTATAAACGGACCTTTTGCACATTCAATCTGCTAGAGGAACGAGGAACAGACCCCCTTCCAACTGGGACCACTTGGAGAACAGGCGGACCCGATCAAGAATGATTATGTGAAAGGGGCCTAAAGGGAAAAGAATAGTGTATATTTGTGTGTGTGTGTGTGTGAGTGTGTGTGTGTATATGTATGTCTATCTCTATCTTCTCTCTCTCTCTCGACGGGAGTCTCATACTCCCATTGTTTATAATTTTGTATAGTTTCTGTACATCTTGTAATTGTGTTATTGCCTTTTTTTGTTTATTTGTACAGTTGCCCTCCTGACTGGCCGGCTCGGTGTCTCCTGGCTGCTTGAGTCTCTTCCCCTGGTTAAAATGCTCTCCTATGGAGCCCATCCCTCTCTTGCCCCGTCCGAGCTCTGGGCTCCCCGCCCACTGGCTTGGCCGGTTGCACAGTAGCGTGGTCTCGCGCACCTGCGCAGTGCAGGGATTCTGACCCAGTGACTTCAGACGCCTGCCGTGTGCTACGTTTACGGGTTGGGGAACTCATTTAACGGGCCTTCGGCCTTTAGATGAGCATTGCGGACCTTCTCTTTAGGGGTTGCATGACTGATGGACAGGTAGGACACTATTGGCGGCTTGCTGGGGATCCCATATGCTGGTATCCTCTCTCCCTTTATATATATATATATATATATAGTGGCTAAAGGAGAAACGGCAGCCCATATGCCTAAGAAGTACCCAGAGCATGTTTTAAACAGCACACTGCCCCTAGGGCTACTGAGAGAACACCAGATAGATCTTTATAAAAAGAATCTGCAAACAAATGCAGACTTACCATTCCTGCTGCAGGACTCGGAACATACCAGAAGTCCGATCTTCACCCATCACGATGAGCTTTGTCATAAAAGACCTTCAGGGACTGGGTCCCCCTTAATGTGGGGTCCACTCCCCTGGACGTGTATAGCACCCTGCAGTAAAGCACCTTGGTCAGAACAAACACTGCACAGGGTTCCAATACGCAGGGTACATCGCTGTAAGGTTGCATTACAGGCAAACCTTGAGGAATCTTCTCTCCTTCCAATGAGGTACCATCTATTTTGGCTGACAGCTTTTTCAGCTTCATCCGAATGAAGATCATGATTCATGATTTTTTACTGCTACAGAGTGGCACCTGTGCGCAGGATCATGTGTGTGTTTGTGTATATATATATATATATATATATATATATATATATATATATATATATATATATATATATATATATATATATATATATATATATATATATATATATGTGTATATATGTGATTCTGCACTTGTGCCTGTAGACCGCTTCTGTTGTGATAACTCACAGCAGAAGAGGATCTGCGGGTCCCGGAGACTCAATATCCTCCAGCACCCACCGATCATTAGTAAAACACAGAGATACGAGATATGTAAACAAGGCTTATCTCAATTCTGACAGGGTGGAAGGGACGATCCTGTGTCTCTGCAAAGCAGACTAGAATTGATCTATTCCCTTAGTGAAAGCAGCATACTGTGCACAAAAAAATACTGGCTAGGCACACAGTTAACCCTTTGATTGCCCTAGATGTATAACCCCTTCCCAGCCAGTGTCATTAGTACAGTGACAGTACATATTTTTAGCACTGATCACTGTATTACTGTCACTGGTTCCCAAAAAAGTGTCAAAATTGTCAGTTAGTGTCCAATAGTCTGCCACAATATTGCAGCCCTGCTATAAGTCGCTGATCGCCGCCATTACTAGTATAAAAAATAAATAAATTCAAATTCCATAAATGTATCCCATAGTTTGTAGATGCTATAACGTTCGCGTAAACCAATCAATATACACCTATTAGTATTTTTTGACCTGCTGAAGAAGCCCATTAGGAGGGCGTAACGCATCCGGTGGGAGGAGCAGTTGTCCGTGGCATCACTACTTACTCTTGTATCAGCGTGGTAAGTTGTTTTGCACATATCTATGTGAGTGTTTTTAACCCCATTTATTCAGTTTTAATAAATAATTTAAAGCAGAGAGCACTATGGTTTCTCCATTTATTTTCTATGATATGTCACATGGTTGATCGAGATTGAAGAAGTGGATTAGCGTGTTTCATGCACGATTCTTGCAGGAGTGTTCCAGTACCATACTGAATGGAGTTTACTAAGGCTATTATGACTCTGTATTGGGGTCATAGACTGGAGGGGAGTAGGCAATTTTTCTGGAAGTGGTGGTCATTAAACACATTGGATGTTACTATATGAACTATCACTTTGAGTTGGCACAGCGGTGGAGCATTTCTATTTGGGACTCTGACAGTATTATTTATCACATCATCTATTGGAGCTGTTGCATTTTCGTTTATTATTTCACGCAGTTATATTATATATGTGATTGCGCTGCACTTACAATTTGCACTTTATGTTTATGAAGAAAGTCTGGTGGCCACACTCTAGAAAGTGTTGGCAGCAATTTTCGCCTCACTATTAGGCAAACAATAATTATTAATGGACATTATTTAGTTGTAATTTGCGCTGATTATATTTCACCTTACAGAATACATATTGGACTAAATTTAAGAAAAAAAGTTTTTTATTGTATGCGTTTTATAGCAGAAAGTGAAAAATATATATATTTTTTTCTTTCAAAATTGTTTATAGCACAAAAAAAAAAAAAAAAAAAACCGCAGTGGTGATCAAATACCACCAAAAGGAAGCTCTGTTTGTGGGAGAAAAAAATTACATAAGATGTAAAATCATAAATTGGGCAGGCCTGCACCACCCTCGGACTTAAGCTATTTTCACACTGGGGCGCTGGCGGTAAAGCGGCTCTATATTTAGCGCCGTTTTTTTAGCGGCGCTATTCGGCCGCTAGCGGGGCGGTTTTACCCCCGCGAGCGGCCGAAAAAGGGTTAATACCGCCCGCAAACCGCCGTTGCATCGGCGTTTTGCGGGCGGGTTCGGAGCTCTGCCCCATTGTTTTCAATGGGAAGGGGCGCTATAGGAACGGTAAATATACCGCTCCTACAGCGCACCAAAGATGCAGCTCGCAGGACATTTTTCAGTGTCCTGCAAGCGCACCGCTCCAGTGTGAAAGCCCTCTGGCTTTCACACTGGAGAGACAGCAGCTGTTTCGGGTCGGTTTGCAGGCGCTATTTTTAGCGCAATAGCGCCTGCAAACCGCCCCAGTATGAAAGGGGCCTTAGGGAGACAAAGCTTTTGGAGAGCTATGCATGGTCTCTTACCAGACCACAGGAAAGCAGTCAATGCCTTATGGATTTTATGTACATCAGTGTTTCAGTAATAAACGTATGGTTTGCAGTGGATATAATGCAAATGACACCATTTTAAAAAGGTGACATCTATCAAAGAGCGAGAGGGGGAGGACCGCCCAAGCTTCCAACTCCTTAACAATCTTAGTTACTAAAGGTGGGTAAGGCTGTATAGAGAGGAAGGTTTGCATCCTATGCGTGTGCCCAAGTAAGTGATGTACTGTGTGGCAACAGTAAATGGGAGGATAATCGCCATTTAGCAGACAGTCTAGGATGTAGTGCTAGGACCTCACTTTTGTCAAAGTTAATTCTTAGCCAGAGCCAAGTCTAAAGGTTGCAAACAGTTTCTTGAAGCTTATCGAAATCCGATGTAGGATTGGTGGAAAACAGCGAAATATCATCCGCAAAAAGGCGGATAGAAAAATTTGGTCTCCAACACTGATACCACGAACACCATCAGAAGAGTTGAGAAGTCTAGATAGGGGCTCAATTTCTATATTGAAAAGTAGAGGGGAGAGAGAAGGCATCCCTGCCATGTTCCCTTCATCAATGGAATGATGTCTGAAATAAAATCTGGAGGGACTAGGTGGGCCAACAGAGATGCATACATTTGTTGAAGAATACCCCTGACCGAACCCGAGAAACCAAATGCAGCCATCACTCTAAACAGCCAAGAGAAACTAATGTTATCAAATGCCTTTTCGGCGTCAAGAGAGATGATGGCGACATCTCTGTCAGGGTGTAATTTAGCATATTCCAGCGCTAACAAAACTCTACAGATGTTCAAGGTCGCAGAGCGTCCCAGAACGAAGCCAGATTGGGCTGGATGAAGCATGAAAGGTAGTAAGGGAGCTAAGCGTGACGCTACTATCTTGGAAAGTATTTTTACATCTACATTGATTAGGGAAATCGGCAGGCATGTACTGGCCATCGGGACTACCAGGATTTTCCCGGTGGGCCGATGGCTCAGTGGGGCGGTCAGGTGTAGTCCTGGAGCCGCTACTCTCTGACACTGAGTGGTTGCAATTTCACTCCTGTCACCAAGGAGCAGCTGCTGACACTTGCTGGAGTGAGGATTAGGCTTTCTGCTCCCTCCAGCCTGCAGGGGGAGATAGACAGCTGGCAGGCTTTCCTTCCTCTCTCTCCTTACCACTTGTCACTTATCACATGACTGGAGAGAGGAACAAGATGCTGCCTTCAAAACTGTGAGTACACCAGACATCCCAACCTGCAAAAACTAATTTCAGGGAGGTTTGAAACTCATTTCAGGGAGGTGACGCTTGCGCCAACCCCGGCCTTACCAGTGCCAATTAAATACAGCCCAATTAGTGCCAATTGAATGCAGCCTGATCAGTGCCAATTAAATGCAGCTATACCAGTACCCATGAAATGCAGCTTGATCACACAGCTGCTTGGGCTGGGCTAACGGTCCTCTGGCTCGACTGCTAGGGCCTGGCTGCTGGAGCTGTGCTGTTGGGGCCAAGGGTCTGGGTGCTGGTCCTGGGGTCTAGCTGCTGGGGCCAAGGGTTCGGCTGCTGGTCCTGGGAACTAGCTGCTGGGGCCAAGGGTCTGGCTGCTGGTCCTGGGGTCTGGCTGCTGGTCCTGGGGTCTGGCTGCTGGTCCTGGGGACTGGCTGCAATGGGGCTGGTGAGCCATTCCAGTCAGAGAATTCCCCAGAAGGAAGGGGGTGGGCGCAGGCAGAGAAAAGACTGATCTGCAGGCTGTAGCAATTCAAAGAAAAAACAAAAAAACTTTCCCCTGTCAAGTGGACTCTTTCTCCACTTTCGGGTGCCACTGCGCAGTGATCTCCTGTGTGACAAGTACATGACAGTCCCGGTCTCTTCTATATTAATCCGCCTGGCAGACTGGTCTGGGACTGTCATGTACTTGTCATACAGGAGATCCCTGTGCAGCGGCAGCCGAAAGTGAAGAAAGAGTCTGCTTGACGGGAATTTTTTTTTCTTTTAATTGCTACAGCCTGCAGATCACAGTCTTCTCTCTGCCTCCGCCCACCCCCTCCTTCCCTGCTGAATCGGCCAGACCGACCCCCCCCAAAAAAAGTACCCATGCAGCAGCCAAAGCAGGCTGGGCACAGCAGTATGGGCTGTCCCCCCCCCCCTCTACCTTAGCTTGCAACGCCTTACATCTGCCTGTCACTCGGCCACAGACAAAGCGGCCGTACTCCATTCAGTCACTCGGGATGTTCCTGTCTGTGGCTGAGTCACAGGTCCAGCCGTGAGATCGCCCTGCGCTCGTGGGTGCCAGGGAGCCCACAGCCAAATTCGGGAGACTCCCGCGGCTCACGGGAGACTTGGGATGTCTGATACACGTGGGAGAGGGAGGACACTCTGATGTGAAGGGGGCTGCTGATGGAGACACTCTGATGTGAAGGGGGCTGCTGATGGGGGCACTCTGATGTGAAGGGGGCTGCTGATGGGGGCACTCTGATGTGAAGAGGGCTGCTGATGGGGGCACTCTGATGTGAAGGGGGCTGCTGATGGGGGCACTCTGATGTGAAGGGGGCTGCTGATGGGGGCACTCTGATGTGAAGGGGGCTGCTGATGGGGGCACTCTGATGTGAAGGGGGCTGCTGATGGGGGCACTCTGATGTGAAGGGGGCTGCTGATGGGGGCACTCTGATGTAAAGGGGGCTGCTTATGGGGGCACTCTGATGTAAAGGGGGCTGCTGATGGGGGCACTCTGATGTAAAGGGGGCTGCTGATGGGGGCACTCTGATGTGAAGGGGGCTGTTGATGGGGGCACTCTGATGTGAAGGGGGCTGTTGATGGGGGCACTCTGATGTGAAGGGGGACTGCTGATGGGGACACTCTGATGTAAGGGGGACACTGTTGGGGGACACTCAAAATTAAAGTGGGTCGGTCTGGATGAAGTTCAGGCCAAATTATTGTCCCAGTCCAGCCCTGGAAATCGGCCGGTATGAGCCAGGATGAAGGGGACCCTTCCTTTTCTTGGAGATAAGTTTAATGTGCGTCTTTGTTCCCATAGGGTGATAAGGACCACCTTCCCATATGGATGTATAGACATGTTTTAGAGTGCCAGGGATGAAATTTTTACTGAGTTTGTAAAATTCGGCCCTGTAGCCATCAGGATCTGGGGCATTAGCCAAAGCCAGAGATTTAATGCTCGACTGGATGTCTTCTAGGGAGATGGGAGCATTAAAGAGGAAGTAAAGCCTCCTCCCAAAAAAAAAAAAAAAAAAAACGGAACCTGCAAGGCAAAGGCATAATGAGCTAGTATGCATAGCATATTAGCTCATTATGAATAACTTACCTGAGAACGAAGCCCCCGAAGCGGTCCTCATCCATGACCTTCTCCGGCGCCATCAATACCGGAGTGACTTCTGGGTCTCGGCGCTCCAGCGCTGTGATTCACTGGAGCGGCGATGACGTCACTCCCACGCATGTGCACGAAAGCAGAATATCGCTGTGAAATCGACATGCGCAGTGCGCCACTGTCTACGGCGCATGCGCCGTAGACAGCGATGCCTCTTTTTTTTCTAAATATCTCCTAAACCATGTATGTTTAGGAGATATTTATTGGACCTACAGGTAAGCCTTAATCTAGGCTTACCTGTAGGCCAAAGTGGTTTGTAAGGGTTTACAACCACTTTAAGAGCCTCTAAGTGGGTCGAATAAGGTTGAGGTAAATGCACTTTGGCTAGCAGAGTTTCAGCTGCTGTCTGATCGATCGGGTCCTCAGAATAAAGGGAAGTGTAATAATCAGCTAAGACTTTGCTAATCTCCGCAGGTGAAGTAACAAAGGAGCCTGTGGTATTCTTTAAAGCAGAGATATACGTGGGTTGCCGAGGACCTGCACAAAGTTTGGCTAAAAGTTTACCCGCTTTGTTACCAAATCTGTGAAAATGCAAGGTAGAGTAAGATGTCTTAGCTGAATCTTGTTGCTCTGCCCACAGGTCAAAGGTATGTTTGACTAGTTGCCAGGCTTTTATAGTAGCCAACGTATGAGCCTGTGTTAGGGTTTCATGTGCTAAACGCAAAGCTTCATTAGCCTGTCGGAATTGCTGCTGGGAATGCTTTTTAAATTGGGTAGTATAAGAAATAATTTTACATCTTACCAGCCTCCCAGAAAAGGTTTGGATCAGTAAGATACGCTCCATTAGTGGAGGCTTATTCTGCCCAGGCCTCATAAAGCATGCAACGAAAGTCCTCATTATCAGCTACTGTAAGTAGGAGGGAAAGCACCCAAAGGGTGAGGGGGATGAGGGTTTGGCATTAAGTTCACAATAATTGGGCTGTGGTCCGAGATAACAGTAGCACCTATCGCCATATCTGTGAATGTCAGGACTAGCTCAGGGGAAGCAAAAAAAGAATCAATACGTGAAAAGGAATTATGTGGGGGCGAAAAAAAGGTGAAGTCCCGTTCAATCAAGAGAGTTAATCGCCACAGATCTATAAACCGCATAGAGGAGATGGATTGGGCCAAGAGGGTAGGTTCCACAATCGAGGAAGCACGACCTCGCAATGAAAAGGGTCTATCGCTGGTCTTCTAATGGGCGCATAACAGAATTAAAGTCCCCGCCAAGTGAATGGTCTCAGGGGCTTACAAATATCCAAGGCACCATATCTTAAAAAAAAGGAGCATCGGGTGAATTAGGAGCATACATGTTAGTGATAGCAATGTTTTTGGAGGTTAGCGACAGATGTACTGTAATTTTGCAGCCAATTGCATCAGTCCTAACACTACGGATGGTGTGTCTTAAATTTTTATGTAATAAAATAGCCACTCCAGCCTTACGGCCCAATGCCGGTGAGCCATATACGGTACCCACCCATAATTTACGGAGACAAGATAAATCAACAGTGGATAAATGGGTCTCTTGGAGGAGCGCCACATCAGCACATAGATGTTTTAAATGTCTAAGAATTTGCATTTGCTTACTTGGAGAGCACAGTAATTTGACGTTCCAAGAAATAATCCTTAGGTGATCCCCATCACTTTGAGGAGCCATGTCTGTTTTGGTAGAGAGTAAAAAGGCGATGGCACATAAAAAGGCCTCCTGACAGGCATTGTTTCTTTTAGCTGAGGATCACCAGTACATTGAAAATTGTCTGAGGGTACAGAAAGAATACAGGTAAATCGTTCTAACTGAAAAAAATAAATAGAAAAGCAAATGTAAGGTGAAAGAACCAAAAGGACATTGTAACCTTCACTTTTTTTAGCACAAAGATTAACTCCTATACAGATCTCCCAGTCAATTGCCCCTCTCAAAGAGATGAAGATATAGCTTTGGGGAGGGGGGGTAAGAGAGGGAGTGGGGGGAGGGGACCCATACAGTCCTGACAGGAGAGCAGAAATGTAGCCCAGGGTTCAACCCACAGAAGGAGCAATGAACTGGTCAATAATAATAAGCTGAGCATAAGTTTGGGCCGAACTTTGGTTGTTTGGATATTCTGCGATTACCGATCAATATGCAGTGTTCGGGGCAAATTCGAAAGCCGCCGGAACACTGTTAAAGTCTATGGAACACTAACATGAAAAATCAAAAGTGCTAATTTTAAAGGCTTATATGCAAGTTATTGTCTTAAAAGGTGTTTGGGGACCTAGGTCCTGCCCTAGGGGACATGTTTTAATGCAAAATATTTTTTTTAAAAACAGTCGTTTTTTTAATGCTTACAGTAAAACAATAAAAATGTAATATTCCTTTAAACATCTTGCCTGTGGGGTTTCTATAGTAAGGTGCAATTAACATGTAATTGTACGAGGCGATGCCGCACGCTCCCGATGCTCGTGCTACTCTGCAAGGGGGCGTTTATTGTGTAAGTAAGGGGCAGGTCTAGTATTACTGTAACCAAGGGGCGCATTTATTATTATTGTTATATATCGAGCTCTGCCCATTAATTTAACATTCGCCCTCTTCTGTAGACATCCGCCCCTTACACGATGTAATAATAATAGACCCGCCACTTGCTTACACGCTATAACAGATCTGCCCCTTGGTAAGAGTAATAATAGAGTAGCCCCTTGGTTACACGATATATAACAATAATAATAAATGCGCCCCTCCCGTACAGTAATACTAGACCCGCCCCTTAGTTACACTTATAGAATATTTAAAAAAAAAGTCAGTTACTTTGCTGCGTAACTAATTACTTTTCCAATGTAGTAACTGAGTTACTAACTTAATTACTTTTTGGGAGAAGTAATTTGTAACTTAACTAATTACTTTTTTAAAGTAAGATGACCAACACTGTACGCCACTGCTAGGATGTTACAAGGAGGCAGAAAAACACAGTAAATAACAGATTCATGAAAAATACACTACAGGGCCCTTAAGATGTATATGAATTATTTTTCGACAATAGGATATAGTTTAGTGTCACTTTAAGACCTCTATTCATCACACTCGGACTAGAGTTTAAGGGTTCTTTAAGGTCTTGGAGAAAACTGTTGAAATCTTGTCAAATTCCGAACAAATGCTAGTTTTAAAAAGGCCCTAAATCTCTAAAGAAAACATGGTATTTGTTCCAGTGGAAACAATTGAGCTTATTTCATTTAAAAAAACTGCTGAGATCAATCATTCTTTCAGACCATTCCCAATCCCAACTACTATGGGCATCTTGGAAAGCACTCCATGTATCTATAGAGTTCAGTAATGAACACAGTGATCTTCATGAAGATAAATTACTTTTGTGAGCACAAATTGCAGATATCTGTATGAGCTCAAAATCATAGTGACAGCATGACATTGTTAAAAATGAGGAAGTGGAATGGGTTCATAAATTGGAGCGAGAGCTATTCACCTGCTTGTTGTATTGATGAAATTGTTGTGTACACAGCATGTATGCTGCACAAGATAACGTTTTGGTTTGAGGCATTGGAATAAGCGTTTTCCAACAGTTGCCTAGACAACCAGTGTTTTGATCTCCGGGTACACTAATATTGATTGATGGGTAATGTAATATTACAGCTAGAAGGAAATAAGCTGGAGACAGGGTGAAGGGGGCAATTCTTGAAATCGCAAACTTTGAAGGACAATCTTGCCAGGAACAATATAAGGCTTATGCCGCATACACACGGTCAGAATTCTCGTCGGAAAAAGCTCTGATGGTTTTCCCGTCGGAATTCCGACGGAATTTTGCTCAAACTGTCTTGCCTACACACGGTCACACCAAATTCCGACGGTCAATAACACCGCGCCTTAAAAAACGTTTGACCGCACTATAAAAAAGGGAAGTTTAATGCTTCTGATCATGCGTTGAATTGTTTCCGAGCATGCGTCGAAATTTTGCGTGTTGGAATTGCATACACACGATCGGAGAATCCGATACAAAGGTTTTCCGTCGGAAAAATTAAGAACAGGTTCTCAATCCAAAGTCCGTTGGAAATTCCGACAGAAAAAGACCGATGGGCATACATACGGTCGGAAAATCCGATGAAAAGCTCCCATCGGACTGTTTCCATCGGAAATTACGACCGTGTGTATGCGGCATTAGAGGTAAATCATACTCTTGGCTGCATTTGACTTTGCGACCATTGTGAACTATTTCAGTGTAAAGTGGAACTCCAGGTAAAATACACCATCTTAGAATGCGCACTTAATAGTACCTTCTGCCTCTCTTCAGGTGCAGCCTGCAGCACTCAGCTCCGCGGTCAGTGGGTCTGTCTGACTGTGACAGTCAGACTCCAGCCTGATACAGCTGCCAAGTGCTGACAGTCTCACTAACAGTATATACACTAACAAATTGGATACAGCAAACAGTGTTTTTCCTTTTGGGACAAAGGTTTTGCATAAATAAATAAAAGCTGATCATTTTAATCACCCACACCAGTGTTAAGTGGTTTGTCTAATCCAGGTAAACATACCTTCTGCTGCAGAGTTTGAGCTTTTGAAAAGCAACAGACTTGCTGGCTGCCTCACAAGATGAAAATAGAAGAAAGAAAGCCTAATAAAGGAAACTAAATGCGGCGATCACATCTAAGAAATGGTAAGCTGAAATATAATAAATGTTTCCTTTTGGGTTCAATACTGCTTTAAAACGTCCATTAATGCTCTCAGTTTGAGGTCATGTGCCTATAGATAGGGAGGACTCTGCACAATTACTTTCCAGATTGTATAAACTACTATTAGAAAAATTAAAGCAGAGTTCCACCCAAAAGTGGAAGCTCCGCTTATCTGTCTCCTCCACCCCTCCGGTGCCACATTTGGCACCTTTCAGGGGGGAGCGAGTACCTGTTTCACTGCTGGTTTCCCTTACTGGCAGAACCCGAGAGCCGATCAGCTGGGGTGCCGACATCGCTGGATTCCAGGACAGGTAAGTGTCCTATTATTAAAAAAGTCAGCAGCTACGGTTTGTGTAGCAGCTAACTTTTAATTTTCTCATGCAGGGAGCTTTAACTACTACAAGTCCATATTATGTTCGAAAATGGGAGAACTCTCTGGCAACAGTATTGAGAAAATTACGTAAGCCCACACTTCCTCAGTGAATTCCAAAATCCAAGAATGTTGTTATAAATTTCTGTTGCGGTGGTATAGAGTACCTGCTACGTTATCCCACATATTTCCAGTAGTGTCAGATCTCTGCTGGAGAGGTTGTGGTCAGAAAGGAGCCTTTTTACATTTGTGGTCGGAGTGTCCTGTTATAGGACCTTTTTGGAATGATGTCTGTAATCTTATTAGCAAGGTGACTAGACATGTGTACAATAGAAAAATTTGTTTATTTTCGTTTTGTTTCTTTTCGTTTCCGTTGATTCGTAATTTCGTAAGTCATCGGTGTTTGTATTTGTAACGATTCGTAAATTCGTAAGTCGTTGGTGTTCGTATTCGTAACGATTCGTATTTTCAAAAGTTATTTTTTCATTGATTCGTTTTTCCGTTAGTTTAATTTTCATTTATTCGTAATTCGGACGCATTCGTATTTTCGTAGATTTAGTTACATTCGTACTTTCGTTAGATTGATTTATTCGTACTTTCGTAACATTGTTTTCCTAGATTCGTAATCGGAGCATAATTCATAATTTTATGTAATGTGTATGCTATTACATTTTAAGAGACACGGAAAATTAAGAATCGAAAAAAAAAGTTACGAATGTACGAATTTTTTCTTTCAATCCATTCGAAGCACGTTAAGCAGCGCCATTGTAAAGCCCCATACACACGCTCGGATTATCCGAGGACCAGGTCCGTCGGATCATGTCCGTCGTACTTTGTCCGATGTTGGTTTTGCGTACACACGGTCGGACAAAGTTGTCGGAAAATCCGATCATTCTGAACGTGGTGACGTTCGTTGCGTACGACGGGACTACGTAGAGGCTAGTAGCCAATAGCTTTGGTCTTGTAATGTGGACTGAGCATGCGTAGCACTTTGTCCGTCGGACAACCGTACACACGATCGGATTTGGTGTGATCGGACCGTGTTGTCGGCAAATCTATCCAGCAGGAGATAGGACTTTGTCCGTCGGACAATCCGAAGTACACTGTCCGATGGTGCATACACACGGTCTGATTTTTCAACAACATTGTCCGATCGGACAGAATCCATGCAAAAATCCGACCGTGTGTATGGGGCTTTAGAGACACGGAAAATTACCAATTCAACAAAAAAAAAAGTTACGAATGTACGAATTTTTTTCGTTTATTTTGATTTTCGTTGTTCCTGTTTTCGTTTTTTTTTTAGTTTTTTTCGGATTTTCTTCTTTCGTAGTTTCGTTGTTTCTAATTTGGTTATTTCAGATTTTCATTGTTTTTCATATTCGTTCGATTCGAACAGTCGTTAAAATTTTTAGCGAATCATTCGTTCATTCGTACGATAACGAATGAACGAATATAACGAATTTTAACGGAAAACGAAAAAAAACTAAACGAATTTCACATGTCTAAAAGGTGACACAACATCAGATTAAGAAAAGAAAACCTAGTGCACAAGGCACGGTATGACCCCCTCTGGACCAAATGTAGTAGAAAAATTCAATGTTTATTTTACAAAGTAAGTAATGATAAATATAATGACATGAAAATATCAAAATGTGTAAGGTTGAACAAGTTAAAATACATAATAAGCATGAGACTTAGCTGCCCTGGGTACATATGATGGGCTAGCCTAGACAAATGCCATATATGACGCCTGACAGGTTTCGGAAAAATTTGTCCTTCTTCAAAAGGCTTTGTGTCACATAGAAAGATATGTAGTTTTTCTATAACAAGACAAATCACATAATGTAATATATATTTATACCTTGCTGAAAAAGTCGCCTATGGCAGTGGTCATCAACTCCTGTCCTCAGGGCCCACTAACAGGTCAGGTTTGCAAGATAACTTAAATACATCACAGGTGATATCATTTGCTGCTCAGCGATTGCAGTATTCTAGTCTGCATCTCCCCAAGGTAATACATAAAACCTGGCCTGTTAGTGGGCCCTGAGGACAGGGTTGATGACCACTAGCCTATGAGACCCCAAAATTACAAAAGTGGATCAGCTAATGATGAACAGAAATTGTAGATCAAAAAGCATGCGTAGCCAATGGGACCAGCTCAGGGGAGGGCCAGTAAGATGGAATAGAGGCAACTAAATTGCAATGCTGTAGCAAAGACAAAAGGGGATCTGATGCTACAAGAGCACCCAGTCAGTGCAAGCATTCATCAGCACTGATTGTTGGGCCATATAGTGCATAATCCACAGTTGCACAAGATGTAGATCTGTAGGTAAAAGCATAATAAAATAGTAACTAGTTGCAATAATAGCAATAAATGTAGTCAGCAAATTGAGATAAAGTCGATCAGTATACATGTCTCAAGATCGACCCATAAAAGTTTAAATCGTAAAGAAGGGTATTGATAATATTTCTGTAAAAGGTCATACCTATAAATGCTGAAAATAGGAAAGACCCCACTCTCTGCATTTTTATGCGTTTACATATGATGGTTTAATATAAATAATTTTGGGGTCCCATATGCAACTTTTTCAGCAAGGTATAATTATGTATATTATATTATTGATTTTCTGTACTAATATGTGATTTGTCTATATTATAGAAAAACTATATATATCTTTGTATATGACACAAAGCCTTTTGAAGAAGGACAAATCCGTCCGAAACATGTCAGGCGTCATATATATCATTTATCTAGGCTAGCCCACCACATACCCAGGGCAGCGAAGTCTCATGCTTATTATGTATTTTAACTTGTTCAACCTTACACATTTTGATATTTTCATGTCATTATATTTATCCTTACTTACTTTGTATAATAAACATTGAACTTTTCTACTACATTTGGTCTGTCAATTAAAGTCCCGAGGGGTCATACCGTGCCTTGTGCACTAGGTTTTCTTTTCTATATATAATGGATCGGAGCGACCAAATGTTTTTGCACTGATTGCCAACCCTCTTCATATCAACATCAGATTAATGACGATCCCCTCCCCATGCTATTCCATGACACCGGAAAAATCAGTAAGGTTCTATAAACGCTCCTTGCTACCTCACCTCCTTAAAGCGGTTCTG
The DNA here is from genome assembly GCA_028564925.1 of Lithobates sylvaticus. NCBI lineage: Eukaryota > Metazoa > Chordata > Amphibia > Anura > Ranidae > Lithobates > Lithobates sylvaticus. The sequence continues at coordinate 216,680,860 of CM053032.1, read as the reverse complement.
CACCCATTTCATTTAGTAAATCTCTTTGCCTTCCAAATCAGGCAAAGAGTACTAAATGAAATGTTTTTTTTTTTTTTTTTTTTTTTACTTACCTTGTAATTGATGACTTCCGGTCTTCTCTCTCTTTGGCGGCGGGCGGGGTCTCTGCGTCGATCGTCGTCACGCCGCACTATGTCTCCTGGGATCTGGTGTCATTGATCCCAGGAGTCAGTGCGGGCATCTTCCGAAATCTCGCGAGATTTCGGCCACATCTTCCGAAATCTCGCGAGATTTCGGCCACATCTGCCGAAATCTCGTGAGATGTCGGCAGATGTGCCGTTACTGCGCACGCGCGAGTAACGGCAGTGCATGCTGGGCCATCTAAAGGTCCTGTGGGGTTTCACATGCCCACAGGCAAGATGGACCCCAGCAGACAAGAAGAAGACAAGAAGAAGATGAAGATGAAAACCGGCGGCGATCGAGATGGAAGATGGAACAGGTAAGTCCCCCAATTGAGCTATATGCCCTTGGCATATAGCCCAAAAAAAAAAAAAAAAAGAGTGCAGAACCGCTTTAAAGTGGATGTAAACCCAAAAAGATTTACTCAAGGCCTGAGCAATCCTCTTTTATTGTTCAGTTAGAGAAATCTTGACAAAGTCTTGAAAACTTTGTCAAAAACGCCCCCTTGCTGTGAGTGACAGGTGATTTACATATTATTATACATATCATGCACTAGCCTGAGACAGGCACATCCTGTGTAAAAAGTTCACAATTCACACCCCCCTCCCCTCCAGCTCTCCCAGGATTGGCTGCCTTTACTGGATGTTTCTCATCATGGGATGCAGTGAACAGTCAGCAGAATATAGACAGACAAGTGATTTAGGGGACATTTATGTAGTCAGAGCTGGGCAGAGTAGAACATCCAGTGATCTGATGATAACCTGCCTCAGGCTAGTGCATGAGATATGCAAATCACCTGTCACTCACAGCAAGGGGGCGTTTTTTGACAAAGTTTAAGACTTTTTCAAGATTTCTCTAACTGAACAATAAAAGAGGATTGCTAAGGCCTCAAGTAAATTTGTGTGGCAAGACTGGGCTCAAATGAAATGAAATCGTATTCTCTACATTATGACATAACAAAATAAAAAAATATTTGAGTTTACATCCACTTTAATGCTGATCAATGCCTTATCCCAATAGTTACAATGTACAAATCCATATATTAAAATGGTACCATACACAACAAACACACCTAAAATCACACATACACCTCTCTCTCATGACAAAAAAAATTTCCCCTGTATTAGGCAGTATAGCTATAATTTCTAATATATACAGTATCTCACAAAAATGAGTACACCCCTCACATTTTTGTAAATATTTTATTATTATATCTTTTCATGTGACAACACTGAAGAAATGACACTTTGCTACAATGTAAAGTAGTGAGTGTACAACTTGTATAACAGTGTAAATTTGCTCTCCCCTCAAAATAGCTCAACCCACAGCCATTAGCCCCGGCGTCATGTGATTGGTTAGTGTTACAAGGTCTCAGGTGTGAATGGGGAGCAGGTGTGTTAAATTTGGTGTTATCGCTCTCAATCTCTCATACTGGTCACTGGAAGTTCAACAAGGCACCTCATGGCA